>WSTI01007907.1:0-10591 GCA_019616915.1 Ceratobasidium sp. 423
TAGTCATTGCATAGAGGGGTGTGACTTGCACCTAATTAGGTATATAGAAGCCTTGCTGGGGGATGCTGTGCCCCCCTGCCCCCCAGCTGTGCACCAATGTTAAAGGCACATGGTCTGGGTCTGAATATCATATGACTATAGGTCATGTGACTTGATTATGTCATCCCACCTGCCCACCTCCTCTATATGGGGACTGGCATCCCCATATGAAACATAAGCATTTTGCGTCCATGTGAAATTCCTCTATAGACACCAAAAGTGGATCATTTCAGGCTCATCAACAAGGGACAAATGGCCCCACCAATACATCCAGTTCTTCAAACTCTTGGTTATTACAGCAGATGTTTTGTGCTATTTGAAAGCTGTACACTAATTTTGAGAGCACTATGTATATAACTATTGCCTTGAAATGCTCTAGTCAAACCTTAAATAAAGTGATTTTGCTACCTAAACAGACAAACCATAACAAGGATCACTTGTCCTTGATTGATTAGATATTGTCAACCCTCTTAACAGGTTGTAATTGAGGTATCAGGATAAATACATGTTCCCAAATTACATGCATATATGCGCTTACCTAAGCCAATTATCATGGAGCTGCCCAGCTGCCCAGCCTTTTTTCCACCATTCCACCATCCAGAGGCTCTAAGAACATTGTTGAGGCACATTAGACATGCTATGATTATTTGATTTTCCTCCAAGAAGGCCCATTCTCAACAGTAAGCTCAGCACCACTAGAAGGACTAGCCAGCCTCAGTAGGTCTGACAAATGAGTCACATGCCACTGTTGCAATTTTGTATAAGTAGGAGCTTCTCCGAATCATGGATGTCTAACAATGATTGATCCATCACACTCAAGGCCCAGTATTGCAACACTACAAGACTGGATGAAGGACATACATTGTAGACAAGCCCAATCAAGTTACTACAATCGGATTAGGGTGTATGGTTGGCTGCACTGCATGACTCAAAGTCACTTGCAATGATTCAACTAATCTACATTGTTGTCATTTGATGCTTGTGGGGCCAAGTGGTGGTGGTGTGGACACTTTCTGGGCCTGGATGAAATGCTAAAACAGGCCTGCAGAAAGCATTTGAGCTCTTTTCAATGAAATATATACTTGAAAAACCCACTTTAGAAACCTCATGAGATCCACCAGTTGGGCACAATCAGCTGGAGTGGTCGATACCTACAGTTGAGGATGAGTAGACTGACAATATGATACCTTTCTGAGTGGAATTTTGAAATTTCATAATGCCAATACCCATATTACACCTCTTTTTACATGTTCAAACCTTCAAAACAGATAGAATATCAATGCCATGGGCATGCCATGTATCCTAAAAATTGCACTAGGATGTTAAGCATTGTCCTATCATGTGACATGGATGCGAAATTCAATTGGATTGCCGGCCCCCACTCTATAGAAGTTTACTATAGTATTTGATAATGGGAGAGAGAGGGGCTGACATAAGCAGGTCATGTGATCAGGTGGACTTGTGAGTCAACTCAAGTCCACCATGTCCTCAAGGACTAGGATTATGACAGTTCTGAGTGCATATATGTGTGTATATGCATCCTTCTGAGTGTGCTGGTATAGGTTATGGTGTGAGTAAGGGAGTGGGTCATGACATGGTTGGTGAAGAATTCACATTTTTTTGTTAGCAAAAGAGATGATTTTCTTTGAGTCTGTTGAGCACCTCTCTGGTGTGTTGAATGTGATCTTCTTTGTTTTATGAGTATACAAGGATATCATCCATAGACACAATAATGTAGTCATCAATGATAACTCAGATGATCTTGTTCATGAACCATTGGAAGACTGTGGGAGTGTTCTTGAGATGAAAGGGTATTACATTTTATTCAAAAAGACTGAGTTTCATTCTAAAGGCTGTTTTCCATTGGTCACCCTCCTTGAATTGAACCTGGTTCAATCCCCATCTAAAATCAAGATGAGAGAATATCATGGCTCCTTGCAGTTTTCCATGAGGTCTTAGTGGATGGAGCTGGAAATTGGTCACTTTTGGTGATGTCATTCATTTTTCAAAAATCAAAAACTATTCATAAATTTTGAGGGTCTTTGGGATCCATTCCTGGTTTTGGGATGTAGAAAGATGCTGCCAATACTGGGCTGTAGCTTTTCCTCATTTTGCCATCATTTAGTTCTTGTTGTAGATATTCCCATAAGGCTTTTGATTCTACTTCTGTCATTCCATATACCAACACTGGTTTGGGTAGTTTGTCTTCTTCCACTTGGTTAATAGTGCAGTTGAGTTCTCCTCAGTGTGGAGGGAGTATTGTGAAAGCTTCAGCATTGAATGCCTTCTTGAGGTCTCTAAGCTTGTGGGGAATACTGTTATTGTACATTTCAGCCTTTGTGCTCAGATAGACACCATTAAAGGAGACCAACAGATATTGGGATGGGAGTGTCTCCAAGTGGCATAAGATAAAATAATTCCTCAAAGATGTAGTCATTGAGAGTGAATTGGAGTTTGATTTTGAAGCAAATTTAGGAAGGGAGAACTTTGCTGTCTATTCCTGACACTAGTTGCAGTTCAGCTAATTCAATGAGAGAGAGCTTGTTTCTTTCAGCAAAGGAGCAGTCAATGAAGCTTTTTTGAGGAGCTGGAGTCAATAAGTGGTTTGACAGGTTCTGTGATTCAGTCTATCTCAATAGGTATGAGGGGTGATGCAGTTGAAACTCAATAGTACACTTGTCTAGATGAGATCATTTTGTTGGAACTTCCTAACAGAGGTAAGAATTCCTTTTAGTGTTCTGACTCTGACCCTTCAGATCATTTGCTTTTGATGTCTTCAATTCTTGCCTTTTAGGCTTCAGTTGATTCTTTGCAATCCTCTCCTGCCTTTGCTTTGAGTGGACCATGCTTTTTCTCCCAATTTTCCTTGTTCCATTGCCACCTGTTCTGGCAGTCTTTCCAGTATAGTTCTTGTAACCACATTTGAGGCATTCACCATCCTTCTTTCATTGGTTGATGACTTCATTTGTAACAGATTCAGAGTAGGGTTGTCAGTATGGAATTTTTGCTGGATCTGGCTCCCTGGCCCTGGATCTGGGATCAAATTTGATCCTGACATTCCTGCCCCATACCCTGAGTATGGGCTGCAAGTTTTCTGGGGAGCTGGTGTGTACCAGGAATCCAGGGATTCTCAGTGGTCAGATGTCACCATAAGTACATTTATATAGCTCATTAAATAGGCAAACTTCTGCACTTTCAAATGGTATACACAGCCTGTTCAAAAAAATCCATCTGAGGTAGATGACATCAAAATACAGTCACAAAAATAATATCCAAAGTGTGCACCTCCAGCTTGTGGGGTAAGGAGTGAGACATGGCCTAAGACAACATGCACCATTGTGTTCAGCATGGCAGTAAACTGCTGTCTTTATATTTTGCTTAATTTTAAGTGGTCTGCATTCAGGTGAACTTGAAGGTGCTAGGGTCACTGGCTGAAACCAAAGGAACACCATTGCTCCCAAGGGGCATAAATGTCGAATGCTGTTAAGATGCACTGTAGAGTAGCTTCGAAAATGCGCGAAATTCAGGGGTTCTCAGCAATATACTCAGTGCCCTTGTAACTTCACTCCTTGCACAGTTTGCCCCTGTGTACTGTCCAAAAAATATTCCAAGGGGTGAGCACCACAGTTTTCATGACAACAGAGCCCCTTCCCAGCCTCAAGGCAAGCTGAAATTTGGAGAGACACCATTTGAACCTAGGGCTATCAGTCCCACACAGGGGGATGGCATTCCTACCACTAGATTCCTCAGTGCACATGGTGCTTGTCAGGGGTAATTTCACATTTTGGGTGTATTTCCCCCCTAGAAATCCGGGTTTTCAGATTCAATGCTCAGGATTAAAATCCTACTATACAACATGGGTGTTGCACACCCAATCATGCTCTTCCCAACAGATTTTATTGAGAACTGCCAAAGTTGGCTCCCAACCAGCTCCTTGACCCCCAGGGTACCCTTAACCATTCCAAGACTCATATCTCCCTCAAATAATTTTTGTTTAAGGTGATGTATATATCATTAGAGAGCTAGAATTCTGCTCTATTTTATGGTACTAGTTACATTTGGACATGTGGGATTTGACTCACCTCACATGTGACTCATCAGTTGTGGGATTCCTGGGATTCCAAGCCAGTGTCATGAGTACCTCATGACATGATTTTCTACTATTTATCATATTTTTTCCGAGACTGTTTCTTTATTTGTGACAGATGTGTGTCAGCGACTTATTTGTCATGTCCCCTAGGACCTGTTGGATTAGTTATTTGTCATGTATCTACAAATTAGTTGCTTATTGGGTTGTATGCATTTGTGCTGCTGTGTGTGTCTCTCCTGTATATAAGAGAGAGGTCAAGCTGGGAGCATTCCTCATGGCTTGACCTCTTGTCTACAAGGATTGAGCCAATTAGATCTCATTCCTATTCACCCATACCCTTGCCCAGGACCCCTTGTTGGTCCGAGTGTGTAGTTAACTGTATACCATAACTCTGGGCCCTCATTTGCCCCTCCTACTCTGTTAGTCACCTCTTGTCAGTGCATATAAGTCCCCTACTACCTAGTAAGGGCATAAGTCGATTGGTATATATGGCATAGCTGCCAGTCACACATACTTAGGGTTATGTGCATGAACCCTCTGCACACCTTCTCCTAGTTGTCCAAGTTGGGTTGTAACAGCCAGATCCAGCATGGTCAGGCAGGCTCCAATACTGGGCCTGTGTCCTGTGGTGCCACAATTGGCAGTTTTTGGTCCAAGGATTTCTGAGGATCGGACTGCATGGAATTCCCAACTGTCAACCCTAAGGCCAACTTATATGACAGGTACAGCCATACAGAATGGGTACATACATATGAGATGGGTACATACATATGAGATGGGTATGGGGGACAGGGCAGGGTACAGAGAATTACATATTATACATATGGGTACATAGGAAGCAAGGATTCTACATATGGGTACATAGTTGGATGTAAACTACAATGGATACAGGAGGTATGTAGATGTATGTACCTGTGGATGGTTTTGCTGATGAAGCAAAATGCTCTCTTCTGTACCAAGGTCCTGTTCAAGTATGCTCCAGCTTTTGCCTCTGATAATCACAGTATTTCATCTGCCCCAACAGTTGTCAAGCAATGTCCCACCCCCAGCATTGAAGTCATCAAGTTCCCTGTTGAAAATGGCTCATCCCAGTTTTGCACTTTCAGTTCAATTCAGCTATGCTCTCACTGACCATCTGCTGCAAGTTCAAGTTGCTGTTTCTACTAACCTGGGCTGTCCTGAGCATCTTGATGACTATTTGTGCTTCTCCAAGCTTTATGATTGCTTTTCACTTTTCAGTATCATTTTCCCCCAGGAAGTAGCAAGAATGGTTGATTTTGCGGTCCAACCCATTCACTTCCATTGACCAGTTGAATCATTGTTTCTCATGCTCAATTCTGGCTATGGGTATGGTCATGGCCCTCTACCAACTTGGCATGTACTAGGGATGGACCTATCAATAGCTCAATGGATGGTTCTCTTTGCCAAATATCACTGTTCTGACTCATGCCTCCAACTAATATTGGGCCTCTCAGTTCACCAATACCTACTGTATCACCAATCTGAACAATTGGAACTCTCTGATTAATGCTCCTGCTTCCTCTTGATCAGCATCACCTGAAGAACCTTTGGCCTGGGAACCTGAATAATTCCAGCCCTCCATCATCCTCAGTTCCTACCTGGAATGGTGTACCCTTGAAGATTGTCATAGACATGGACATAACCCCCATGGACATCCACGGATCCTTGGAGATCCATGGGATACAAGGGATTAGGAGGATCAGATAGGAGGTATGGGAATTGGATAGGATAGATTGGGATCAGATAGAACACTCAGATGGACTGTGGATCAGAGATAGCTAACTGAGACTACAGTCTTATTGGCTACCCTTATCTTGACTCATATGTATTCTCATGGCCTTAAGCCAAATGACTCAATGTATGTAGATAATGTTTGTGTATATATACAGGGCTGTATTCGACCTTGGGACACCAGGTCAAATATCCCTTGTTTGACATCCAAACATTCCCAGGTGATTAGAACACTTGGGACTACACTTGACTTTTCTCTTTCTGCTGGATACTTATCCACCCATTGAGTGCAATCATCACATTTGTTGTCCCAGGCAAGTACATGCTTGGTAGATAGGAGGATAAGTGACCAGTGTGCTTATCTAGAACATTGGATATTTGACCGTATCATGGTCACCCACTTTCCATGTAAGACCCTGCTTGTAGAAACTGTTGCCTAGGCAAGGAGTGGCTGAGTTGAAAGACAGACCTGTTCCCTATAATAGTCGATCTACTTGTGCTGGGAATTTGCCCATCATATCTCACTGCAAGCAGACTTAGTCAGCCTCTGGGCAAAGTCTTAGTGATAGAGCCAGTGGGCCACCATCCTTTATAAGTCCTATACATATAGGCATATCATCAAAACCTGATCTTTATCAGGTCACTAGACAAGCATTAACTAGCTTGTTGAGCCCCTTTGTACTACAGGACCTGTCTCAGTGCAGAGGAAGTCATCTTAACCACCCATATTCACTGCTGTGACCCAGAAACCAAAAAGGGATCTGGTGAGCTTGGTTCCAGGACAAGGAGAAAGTGTTGGCATGGCTTCTAGGTCATGTGAATAGCTGTCTAAAGTGCAATTTTTCAAATATCCCTCTTCACAAGTTATATGTGCTCCCTGCTGACTACTATTGTAGCTAGAGACAAATTAGGAATTTACTTCTATTGTAACTGCACCATGCCCAATGTCCTATCAGGAATTTCCAATGAAATCTATCAGCAAAGGACCAATCAAAAAGCTTCCATTTCCGATAAGCCAACTCTTTGATCAATTCAGTTCTGATCATGTGTAGCCTTCAATAACTATCTCAGGAATAATGGAAGATACTAATCATTCTGCCCAAACAGGATAACAGAGGAAGGTTTGTAAGTAGCAGGAGCATGAGTAGAACAAGACTGAGTATGTCAGAACTGCAAATCCAAAACCCTGAAGCAACCCTCAAAATCCTCTACCAAGAAATAGTTCAGCTTAAACAAGATATAAAAGAATTATCTGACCAAACAATCACTCAATTCACTCTCCTCCACACACCACTGGAGGAAATCAAAAGTATTGCAAAAGAGGCAAGAGATGCAGCAGAGGACAAGTCCCAAGCAAGGGAATAGTCACAAACCAGAGAAGAGGAACCATTGGAAGATGAGCATGGGTTCAGACTCATTGATGGGACCACCCCAAGAGGGAAGGACAAGGCAAAGGAGGAGCAGACTCCCAAGCCAAGCATGGGTATGGCATCAAGCTTGACAGGCTGCCTTGGCTTCCTCAGAGAACCTGAGTGAATCTTCAGTAACACAAGAACCAGGTTTTCCCTTCAACCCCCTACTGGCCTGACCCAAACACCCACAAGGGGATGATCCTCTACAAGACAAAGATCCCCATCAAAGGAGGAAATGAAGAAATGGAAGGTCAAACTAGACACCCCAAGCAAGCTAAAAAGTATCATGCCAAAGGATGTAAAAAAATGGATCCTGGGCATGATGGTCTGGGCACAATATTATGCAGATGATTTCGATTCTGAACAAGAATGTGTTCTGCATCAATTCACCTTGTTGGAGGGAGAATTGGCCAAACTGGGCTTTTCCCTTTATGGGAAAACTACTTGCGCATCCTACCACAGCACCAATCTGAGACCTGGAAGGTTTCTCCAAGACACTCCTAGAGGCCTATGGTGATCCAGATGCAGAAAGAGCTGCAGCCCAAAAAATTACAGAACTAGTTCAAATGGGAACCATGGTAGAATATACCACCAAGTTCCGAAACATTGCTACAGAACTCTCTTGGAGTGACTCTGCCCTCATGGGACAATATCAATGGGGCCTTCACTGGAAGGTAAAGGAGGTTCTCTCACAAAAAGATACTCCCCCAAGGAATCTCCAGGAACTCATCACTTCAGCACAGTGAATTGATGCTATCTGTCAGGAAAATGAAGAGAGCCACCCCAAAAAGGATAAGGGCAAGGAGAAGGAAAAGGGGAAACCAACATCCCAAGGAGCTGGCTAAACTTCCAAGGAAAAAGTCAGCAATAAAGAAAACTTTGTAGATCAAGAACAGAGGGACTGGCATTGAAAAGCGGGACTCTGCATCAAATGTGGAGAGGAAGGACACAGTATCAAGGACTGCCCCAATGGATGGCACAAGTCCAATATCAAGAAGGAAGAAAAGAAAGAGCCCAAGAAGGATAGTGCCAAAGTAGCACAAGAAAAACCAGAAGAAATCAAAATAGAGGCTGAGTCAGGAAAAGAATAAGGTCTCATATGTCTGCAGATATGAAGACCTGTCAAGAAGTTTCTAAAGAATATGTATATAACACAATTGAATCCAATCGCCCACTTCTATACACAAGCATATCTTTAGTAAACTCTGATGCAGACCCACTCATAGCCCTAATTGTTTCTGGTGCCACTGCTAGCTTCATCCACCTGAAGCTAGTAGAAAAACTCAAATTACCTATGATTACTCTCCAAAGACCATGTGTAATTACCATGCTGGATGGATCCACACCCAGAAAAGGAAAAGTATGGCAAAAGGTCTCCCTCTGGTTCATTTGTGAAGGACAAAGGAACAAATTGTTATGAATACCTGAGTTTCAACATATACACATTCAATTATAAGTGAATATGTGCGCGAGCTCTGAACGCACTGCTAAGCGGTAGAATATAATTTCAAATTATCTAATGGTGCGAACTAAGGTTATCGATCCTCCTCTATCCGATCGCACCATAGACACTTTCCTAATTTGGAAGGTTCTCGTGCTACGACACAAAATGAGTGAATTCTCAACATTAGGCACTCATTTTGGTACTTCTATTGTCATGGATAATAAGTATAGATAAAGTGGATTACTTAGGGATTGTCATTTCTGTCAATGGGTTTTCTCTCAACAAGCTTAAGGTGGCCACAGTTCTGGAATGGCTGACCCCGAAAATAAGAAGCAGCTCCAGAGCTTCTTGGGATTTGCAAATTTCCTATGATGCTTTGCAAAGGATGTCAGTATTATAGCATGCCCCTTGAGCAATCTGTTGAAGAAGGATGCAGAATGGAAGCGGGAAAGAGAGCAACAAAAGGCATTTGGAGTACTCAAACTCACTATTACCAAAGCACCAGTACTAGCCCATGCCAACCACAACCTACCATATTTCCTAGAAACAGATGCATCAGGCATGGCCATGGGAGTGGTTCTAAACCAAAGACAAGAGGACAGTTGTCTCCACCCAGTAGGGTACATGTCCCAATCCTTTAAGGATGCAGAAAGGAATTATGACATGCATGATAAGGAACTCTTGGCGATTATTAGATCTTTAGAATTTTGAAGGATATTCCTCAAGGGAACAATCTTGCCTATTATGTTGCTCACAGATCACTGAAATTTGGAATACTGGCAGGAAAGCAGAAACTTCAATCGATGACATGCCAGATGGCATATTTTGCTTGCTAACTACCATTTCCAAATACACTATCGGCCAGGCAAGCAGTCCAACAAGCCTGATGCCCTATCAAGGAGAAGTGACCATCTTGACATACCCCCTGAACCTCAGATTATGCTCCCAAAGGAAGTATTCTCCCATGCAGCAACCATCAACACTGATGCCCACATACAAACCCTTATTGAAGCCACTCTGGACCAGGATGAAAGCTTGGAGGAAATCCTCCACTTCTTCCAAGTCAAACAGGAGGAAGCAGCACCATACATTAAGAAATCCTTCAAGGACTATTCAATGGAAGGGGGATTACTGTTTTACCAAGAAAAAATCTTAGTACCCATGGATGAAGACATTAAAGGATCTATTTTGTGACTACATCATGATAGTGTCATGGCAGGGCATCCAGGAAGGCAGAGAACCCTAGAACTAGTTAACAGGAAGTATTACTGGCCAGGGATGCAAGCATGGATATACACATATGTGGATTCCTGCGAAGAATGCCAGAGAGTGAGAGCTCCCAAGAAACCTATACTACCCATACAACCCCTTGCAGTCCCTGACCAACCTTGGCAACAAGTTTCCTATGACATGATTGTGGGATTACCAAACAATCAGGGCAATGATGCCATCTTGGTAATAGTGGATTCCTTCTCCAAATATGGAATCCTTATCACATCTAGTTCCACAATCAATGCCAGACAAGTCACTGATCTCTTCCTCAAATTCATATGGGCCAACCATGGGTTACCTGAGAGTACTGTATCTGACAGGGGAACAGTCTTCCACAACAAATTCCTTGAGGCCCTCTATCAGAAGCTCAATATCAAACCACATTTCTCATCAGCCTACCATCCCCAAAGTGACAGACAAACAGAATGAATGAATTCTGGGATTGAGTACTTCTTAAGGATCTTCTGCAGCAGCCAAAGGAAAAACTGGACCAAATGGCCACCCATGACCCAGTTCACCACCTACCTCAGAGGGTGTAATATCAACATCCAATAACTCCTAGTGGCTTCTGCACATAACATC
>WSTI01007908.1:0-10584 GCA_019616915.1 Ceratobasidium sp. 423
GCATTACCAGCGGCTCTAGCCACCTACGCCGCCTTGTTTCTACTTGGAGGATTGGTGGTCATGATCGGCACCGTAGCGGGCGAAAACAGCGTCGCCGAGCATAAAATCGCGTTCCAGGCCATCGTTCTCTTGCCGGTGTGGATGATGTTGGTGTGCCTCGTGGTGGTGGTTGTTGGGTGTGAAGTCTTTATTTGGATGGAGGCCAAGCATGCACAGGCGGGTAAGGAGCCAGAAGGATTGCCTTTGTCGGTTGAAAAAGTGGTGGATGGGAGGTACTGAAAGCTAGTGCAGATGGAGCCTCTAAAATGAACTCGTGAAATGTAAATATTGAACTACAGACGCAGATTTAGGTTGAAAGGCACCGAGGTTACCTTTAATCAGAATTCTCGGCTTCCGTATTATAGCTCACATTTCCTGGTATTCATAAACTGCATTATTTAGGCATTCTTGATATATGATAAACCAAGTACACTTGGGCACCCCGTCACGCATTGAACCGGGTCTAGTTGTTCTCGCTGTGGAGTAAAACCACTTTCGGGGGCGGGTTGTTCATCGCATTTTTGGAAGGAGTTACGACCCGAAATCAATGACTAGTCGTGTACTATGAGTCACCGGCAAACCTGTTGATTGTGAATGCAAGGTCAACGGACGTCACCGTCACCGGTCGAGGCTATGTGGGGTAAAGGCTATTGGAATATTCATATATCCATATATGCCCATATCTGATCTCCCAACCTTATCGGACCCCCTGCGGAGGCATTTTGCCATGTGTCGAACGACTGAAAATGGACTTAACGTGTTAACATGGCCACCGCGCGCACAGGCCATGGGTGAGCGTGTATCGCTATTTTTGTTGGTCTTGAGCGCCGATCTATTTGCTTCAAGTCGCTCGCTGGTAGTCGTGGACTCTTATAAATGCTGTTGGTCGAATGCATCTTCGAACACTCGAACACTCGAACACCCCGCCTCGGCGCGCTCTAATTCTATAGACACAGGATACTACCATCTACATGGTAATACTCGCACTGGAGTACAAGTGGAAACACCTGTTCTCTTACACTGCTTATCTCCTATGGCTTGCGGCTTGTGTGTTGACACTGGGCTTTGCACCAAAATACTACCGAAAAATCGAAGGGTGGCAAGTGTACGATCCAACAAATACCGACAAAGAGCGCAAGGCGTACGCAGATCACGTAAACTCGAGGGAATTGGGAATGAAGTCGTCCAAGCAGCAGGTTAGTAAGAGCCTCCGTGCAGCCGCGCAAAAGACTAATATTATTCCATCATGCAGAGAGAATGGGATAGGTTGCTGGTGCCGGTATGAATGCCTCTCGTACATGTCTGTAGGTAATAAATCTGACAAGAATCACTAGCTTTCCGTTATTACAGCGACCAGCGCAGGGGCACTTGCCATCCCCTCACCATTCCATTCTGGCATCCACTGGGTTGCAACAGCCTGCTTTACTTGCGCGTTTGGTCTCTCACTTGAAGGCCTCCTCCTTATTATGTACCTCACGGTATTCGGCGCTGGGGCATGTGCTGAAACCATTGGTCGAATGGCATCTGGAAAAGCATTCCTCAAAGGGATGACCGGTCCAGTGGCATTCGTCATAGCGTTCCCAACGGCCATCGCTACATATTCTTTCCTTTTCCTACTCGTTGGTCTCTTTACTATGACCGTGGCGGCGGGAAAGCAAAGCGATATCAATGACCATCTCTTTGAATTCAAAGTAATGGTCCTTGTTCCCCTATGTGCAACATCCGCGACCATCATAGGAACTATCATGGGATGCGAAGCATTCGCATGGTTAGAGTCGTGCTCGAAACGTAAAAGGCAGGAAGAAAAAGAAGTGGAAGCTGCTGCACTCGAGGCGATGACGCCAGGTTACCGTATCGATCTTAGGTCGATGCCTTGATTCATTGTGTTAGATATTTTTTTAAATTTTACATGTTGTACTGTATTTATTTGCGTGTACTCTATGGCTGTCCCATGTATGTTTATTTTTGGGCTCTTGGTACAAAACCTTATAAACCGGACTGTATGCGTATTGAGTCTTGATCCCGATTGAAATGCTTCCGTCCAGTCATAGCCATCGCTGGTGCCAACCAAAATGCCTTTATTCAAGGACCAGCGACAACGTCACTGCAATGTTCGTTGATGCAAGGTTGTGTCCCTCGCTCTGCCACGCGGCGCACACGCCTTGGACACAAAATGCCCACTTTGACTACGGATAGAAACTCTCCAAGGAACTGTCGGATCAGCTTCGTACCCAATAATACAACCCACCACCCCAAAAATAGACGCCCACCTATCCTTCCTCGACGTCAACTTGGCTATGGTAGAGTCCACAAAAAAGCGGTCGGCGCATGCTGGATGGATCTTTAAGGCGTGTTGGATTGGTGCATGTGTCCTGACCTTAGGTTACGCAAGTAAATACCACCGACGCATTTTGAGGTGGCGAGTGTACGACCCATCGAACAAGGATTCGAAACATAGGGCGTATTCGATTTACATTACCTCAAAAGATGTTGGACTTAAGACTTCCGAACGGGCAAAGCAGCAGGTGAGTTCATCGAATTTAACCCAGTTGACACAGTTGACACACCTGATTCCAGAAAGAGTGGGATCGGTTAATTATGCCGGTATATATAATCGATATTCAGTGTTACGCAGAGACTCAACGTGCATAGCTCTCTGTCATTACCGCAACTAGTGCAGCAGCACTGGCCATACCCTCTCCGTTCGATACGCCCAACTTGAATTGGGTGGCGACAGCACTTTACGTCGTAGCGTTCGGCCTCTCCCTCGAAGGTCTACTCTTGATCATGTACCTCACAGTATTTGGCGCGGGGTCCGACCCCGAGATGATTGGCCGCCTGGCCTCTGGGAAGGGCATTTTGGTCGGGATGTCTGGTCCTGTAGCGTTTGTCACTGCACTACCAACGGCTATCACAACGTACTCCTCTCTGTTCCTATTGACCGGGTTGTTGGTAATGACCATTGCCGCGGATGATCCAAGCGATATCAAGAACCACAAAGGAGCATTTCAAGCGATTGTACTGGTGCCCGTAGGTCTGATGCTCGGTAAGACCATTACTATTTTTGGCACGGTTTCATTAACTAAACCCCTGTAAGCTTGCTTGCTGGGAGCGATCATTGGGTGCGAGTGGTTCGCGCATCGAGAACGACACGACTATAAATACAAGCAGGATGAAGGTGGGGATGTGAAGGATGATCAGGTTCACGTTGCGGAACCTGAAGCTATGAGAGATTTGGAACAAAGAAGGGAAACCGTGCATTTTGAACCGCAGGCTGTTTGAACGTGGGTGTACATCAAATAAATGTCTCTGTACTGGCCTTCGCTGTATAATACTGTATCATAATTGCCAATTGCGCCCCTCGTCCCAATTTATGGTCCAACCACTTCATTGGACCGCGCTTCGGCCCGGAGATTCCGGGGTGTATGCGCACGGGCCATTCACGTGGGGTATAAATACAGTCCGCTCCTGCACCTCCTGTTTTCTTCAGAACATACTCAGCTAGGATCTATTTATAGTTTCTAACCGAGTCTTGCAATTTCACAATTGCCACTTCTACAACCTCAGTCGATGAGAGGATGTCCCAACTCGAACCGAGACCATATGCGGTTCACGCTGCATTCGATGACGTTCTGGCCTCTGAGGTCAGGAGTTGTGGACAACTGTCTGATGGGGCTCTTATTCTTTATTTTTTTGTGTATCGTTTAGGCCTAACCCTATTCCTTTTTGTATGCACAGACGTTCAGAATATATCACATGCGAATCACCTTTTCCATGCCTTCTTCTGAAAGGGGATGTAAATTTTCATCATTTGAATTGGGAGTATACAAATAAGATAACGGGGGATTTTCTGCGACGCTTCACAAACACTTGTAGTTCACACACGCTATCTTAACAATATAACAAACTCTAGGGATACGAACGAGACTCCTTGTATGGGTAATCGAATTTGGTGTCTTTGCGCCTCCAGCGCTTTTGCCTGGGCCAACATTAGTTCAACGTCAATAGTTCGACCAGCATGGGTGCGTACGTTTTTTTCGAGACCACATGCTCGACGAAAACCTCGGTACAGTTCTTCGTCTTGAACTCTCGGATGAATCGAGGATCCCTAAGAAGAATGGATTGTTAGTTGAAAATTGTATGGCAGGTATCAACGTACCAGAGTTCGCTTGCGACTCCCAAATCCTTGCAGCATCGCATAAGCGCATTGCTCTTCGCTGCTTCGGTTGCGGTAGCGATACCCTCCTGGTCAAAATACTCTTGTTCCCCTCGGGCGATGGCTACTAGACTAGGATCAATGTAGCTAAGTAAGTGCTTTGTGGGGTGTATAAGTAGCAACCTACCGGCCAAGGCATACAAGCGCGTATTCCCTGCTAACAACCTTGGGACTAACGTTGATGCCGGATCGAGGCGCGAGTCCCCAACCTCCAGGCCCAAACGCCCTGTTCAATATTCTACGGTATTTAATTTCAGGTAGATACAACAGTCCATCTATAATGACGATGGGTGTTAAGTTGCAACGCTCGATCGGTGTCACAAATGAGTTTACCTGGTTTGATTTCGACATCCATTGGGTCGATTGGAGCCATTAGGATCTCTGCAGCCTCCTTGGGGAACGGTTGCGTGGACAGACCGTGATAGCTGGTGTACCAGTCCATCGGTGCTGAACTTGGCGGAACGTCAGGAAGTCCGCTGGTTTCTGCGCCCTCTGTTTGTCCAACATCGACCTCGTTGGCAGTGTTTGGGTACTCTTCAACTATGCCCGGGTTGCCTTGCCCCGCTTTGCTTGTTGCAGCCCTTGCGGTGGTCTTCGGAGTAACCAATCCAGCTTTAGGCGACGTGACTTTTGGGGTGGTAGCAAGTCTAGCATGAGAGACTGAGAACAGTCGGGCTGATAGGGGGGGATGAGACAAAGCTCGTCGGACAGCAAACATGATGGATGAAGCCAAGGTCAAACCTCACGAGCCACTTTGCTTTGATCGTAGATTAGGTAATGCTAGCGTTTAAAGACATCTCAATGCTCTCCACCACACCCTTGGCCGAACGCTGCAAAGATGAAGAAATATAGTATGACGCCATCATCGTCGGCAAATAGGCCGTTATCTCGCATGAGTGTATCAACCTCGGTTCGCGCTGTATCACGACTCTCGAATCGGACTACGACCACTGCGCGTTTACGTTCAACCCATGTCCAACACATTGCAGCCCTTTTGCGGACTCTGGTTCAACAGGTCACTGGAGTAGGGCCAGAGGATGATCCGGATGAATTCCAATATTATGTATCTGGAGCATTAGATACGGTGTTAAACGGCTCGGGACCCGCTAATGACATGCCCAGTGTTACAAGGAGGATCGCCGGGTGAGTTTGATCATTAGCCCTCGTTTCAATCGTGTTGTGTCCTGAACATACACACACGCATAGGCATCGCGAGAAGGCTCGCATCCACCTTCAAACCGATCTTGCAGATGCAATCACGACCAGCTTCAGGCGTCTGAACACTCTAGTTAATGTAGATCCGGAAGAAAGATCTCCGGATGACCCAATCAAGGTCCAAGGTAGCCCATATCGTGATACTTGAACATAGTGGATTGACTTGACTTTCCACTCTCTTACGTAGCGCTCAAACCTTCCCGAGATGCTTCAGATTCTGGTACGCCTCAATCGAACGACCTTGCTTTGAACTTACCCCTTATTGTATTCAAAGATTGAATTATCTCAACCTCCAACCAACGCCACGCATGAATATGCCTACGATCTACTCAGAGAGGTCCATGTACCTCCGCCAGAGCCGAAAGACTTCTGGAAACAAGTTTTGGAGGAGGAACCACTCGAAGGGGAGCATTGGAAGACTCCGTGGGATGAAGAAGACTGGGATACAAAGAGTTTATCCTCGCACCCTTCCATGGAGTTAGAGTCTAGAGAGTCTCTCTCCAGCGTCGAGTCAGTGGGAGAGGACGAGGCTTCGCTAATTGAAAGCAAAGACGAAGGGGAAGAGGAAGAGCTTCTCAACCTGTTCTCGTATGCAGGCCCCAGTCAGCAGCATACTTTAAACAACGCGCATAGTCTGTATGAAGCATTGTGTGCGGACCAGTATTGGCGATCTCAGTACGTGAACGACGCGGCGAGAAGGGTCGGGAGAGAATTCAACGTCAACGACCCCGCGACGCTTGGTAAGCTCTTACTCAGTTCCCTGTATACAAAATATAATGACTATATTCTTTCAAGGCCCATCGTTTGAGCGTGCACTCGAAAAAGGGGCTAGTTCATTGCTCCCTCCGGTCAGAGAGGTGGGTAGCTGCTTCCCGCCCGCATGCCGCTACTAACACCCAGGATTATAGGTGTATATTGATGAAATTGATGCGGTTAGAGACGTATTGATATCAATACAAGGTCGAAGTTCACTGATATTCACCTTTTATTATGACGGAGCATTATTTCGGAAGGTAGAGGTAGGACTCTTTTAGGATTGATTTGCATGATCGACTAACGTGCATACAGCCCTCGTCCAGTTTACCCCGGGTTTCTCATTTGACAATCACTGCATACCGGTCACTCCTTTCAGCCTTTGCGGCTACTGCAACCACGCTTCATCACCTGCGTATCTTTGTGTCTTCGGTGCTCCGCAAGTCTATGAACGCCCCACGTGTATTTAATTTACACCAACCCGACGTTTCTCTTGCCAACGCTTCAACCAGTCTAGTGCTTCCGGGCGGCCATCGCTCGACTGGACATCAACCATGTCGAGCGCTTGATGCCTTTGCCGAAGCCGTTGGCGCGAGAATCAATAGTCTCGACGAGTACTGTGCTAGCCTAGAGGAACGGATATGCAACGCCCGACTCGGAAACGGGTCAAGAGATAGTTCGGGGCCGGTCGTAGTTTCTCTTCTCAGTCTCCGGCGGCGCCTCGACGACTTTATGGCTCGAACCTTTGACATTCTTTATGATCTCATTCGCGCCCTTCCCGATGAACTACCAAGCCAGACGTACGCTCATCCTAGAGATTATTACCCGACTCTCACTAATTCGGCGATCACGATACTTTCTCCTCTACCAATATTCGCGATACAAAATCTTCATCCAGCACTTCTCAACAAGCGGTTGCTTGACAGATTGCTCGTTGCTGTGAGGGCGTGTAATCGGGATGGGGGCGGCGATACTAGGTTGGCATCCGACCAAGGTCTACACCCCATGGACGGTGGAAGCTCCCAGCTCATGGAAATTTTCATTGCTACTGCCGAGCCCATATGGGCCGCGGTGGGTGCTTGGGTCAAGTGGGGCATCGATGTTGGCGGAAGCGCGCTGGATATTGGACTCGGCTTGGTCGAAGAGGCAATACGTATTGACGATTTGTCCCACGACAGGGAGTTTTTCATCAAGCGTCGGGAGGCCGTTGATGTCGCGTCCCCAGACTTTTGGACAACTGGATACGTTCTACGAACGACGACTGCAGATGATGAAAGTGATGACGAGGGGGCTTTGGACGCAGAGATGTCGTATGTCATTGCCAGGAAAGCACAAGGACTTCCGTATGCCGGGTTAGGAGAGGATGCTCAAACGCAAGCGAAGACCTTAGTGCCAAGTTGTTTAATACCGGTCGCAGCTCGTGTACTGGCTGCTGGGAAAGCTGTTGGCTTGTTGCGCGGCATTGGCGTTTGGGGAGCGATCGGGGGCGATTACGATAGTCAGAATGAGGAAGAAGATGAAGACCGGGGTGATGACAATGATGATGATTGGCCCTCGTTCGCAGATACTCTGAAGTCTTCTAGTGGGATTACCCTAGCAGACAGCTCTTTTGATGCTGGGTCGTTAGAAGATCTAGGTCGATATAACCTGGACGACACTATCTTGCCCGAATCGTCTTTCTCAATAAAGGAACTATCATCTCCTACCGATACAATTTCTGGAAATGACAAGTACCCTCTAGCCCCCAATCTTGCCTCCGAGGTCCTTCTTAACGATCTCCCGCATATACTTGCCGATCGAGTAGCACCTAGATGCCAGATTGCCGCGTTTCGACTTAATAGGGTTCTCGTGGAGGACTGTGAATTATGGCGACACCTGCACGCGATGGAAGATCTTTGTTTTATGCGTCGGGGTGATATCATGACGAATTTCTGTGATAATTTATTTGCCAAGGTTCGTGTAACCGCCTCCGTATCTCAGAGCCAATACTCACAATAGGGGTAGATCGAGGCACAGAAACCATGGAGTGACTACCACCTACTTAATTCTTTATTCAGAGATGTGATTTCGGCCACCCCCACTTCGTGGATTGACCTAGGCCGAGTACGTCTGGTGTATAGAGGAACCAAAGCACGATCCTCGGCACGGTCAATACGTGCCGTCCATGGGCTGGAGGTTGAATACGAGGTATGCCTTATTCCAACATAAGGGAGGCAGTTACTAACGCATCCAGAAGTTCCCCTTCCCGTTGCCCTATGTGTTTGGTACAAACGCACTACGTTTGTACTCTCAAGTCTTCGTCCTCGTCTTGCAGCTGCGAAGAGCTAAGATGGTTCTCGACCGTATTCTTGTCCGTGATCATGGTGCAAATCGCCCAGAACTCAAGATGATCTATGTGTTAAGGGGACAGTTGACTTGGTTTGTCAAGTAAGCCGGGTCTTTGAGGGGTGGGATTGCAAGCTAATGTGTCACCCCCCAGTACCTACATGAATTATATCTTAATGAATGTGAGTGACTACAACCTAATATATGGTTCCCGGCTTCATACCCTGGTCTGTAGGTTGTTCACAGCCAGGTTCTTCGTTTTCATAAAGAGCTGGCTGACGCCAAGTCATTGGACGAGATGATTGTCAAACACAAGGACCAGTATGTCTAATGGTGTTGGCCAAACGATAAAATCTGACATTACGCTTACAGTATAGAAACGGTCCAAGAACAATGCTTCCTCCGAAACAAGGATGCCATGATTCATAAAACTATACTCTCTATTCTCGATATGTGCGTTCATTTTGGCGACCTATTTACCGCCGTCGTCGCGGATAATACCCTGGATATTTCTCGCCCTATGATCGCGAAAGGACGCCGCAGTAGAAGAGATCGCTCCCGCCGCCAGAATCTTGTGTCGTTTATCCCGCCTCCTGAATCAGATAACCTATCCACGTCTTCAACAGAACTAAGCGACTCGGAGGATGATTCGGAGGATGACAATAATGAAGAGGGGGTTACTGAACTGGGAACAACTATGTTGGACTCGACTTTCCTAGGGCCTGAAGATGAAGATTCGGCTGCACGGGTAGAGCGCTTGTCCAAGGGCTTAGACACCCTAGTTCGAACCCTCCGGAAGAGAGTGGAGCTGGCCGTGGGAGAAGGGGGGCCCTCATCCGGTGCTTTTGGGATGCTCGATTTTGCACTGGAGGATTGGGACTTGTAGTAGTAGCATTTTGGTGGTTTTGGCTTATCATTATACTATCAGTGAGTGAAGTGTCATCATGGAAATTCACCAAAGTATCAACTAGCATTAGATAATAATAAAAAACAGAAATTAATGACTATTGGACACCATAAATCAACAGGTCGGTCGGCATGAAGAATACCAAGAAAATAGCAAAATCGAGCTAAATATATCTTAATGTAAATCAGGAGCTGTGCGATAACTACCAGATAGCCCAAAAACGTTTGCGAGGCCGGCCATCCGCTTGTGCCTATGGATGCAGTGACTGAATTAGAACCCCACTACGAATACCTATATGGCTGACGACCCACATTACGCCAGATAACCGCCTTCTTACTCTTCAGTTCCTCCAGCTCCCCCTTGACCCGCGCTATTGCATCTGCTTTTGCCCTCCTCACCGTTCCATCACCTCGTGCCTTGACGTCTTGGAGCTGCTTCAAAAGCTCTTCCAATTTCTTGTAGTGCTCATTCAGGGCCGAGTTTCGCTTAGTGTCTGCGAGTTGAGGGACCTGCCCGGACGCCGAGGACCGCTGGAAATCTAGGTGGTTGGGGAAACGAAAAGAATTCACGCGAGCTCGCAACTCTCTGAGAACCTCTTGAATAGTGTTATGGGCTCCAGTTGGGTCAATCGAGGTGCCTGTAAGCCAAGGTTAGCTTCCTATATCCAGCACCGAGACCAATGGACTACACCCACGACCCCGGCGAAGATACCAGTCGCTATCGTATACTCGCTGTTGGAATATCTCATGGACGTATTCTGCGTAAGAACCCCACGGAGTTGAATGGACCACCTGCGTCGACCGCGCCGCCGGATAGTAATCTATCGCAGCGGGGCTGTAAGGATCACTGCCAGCATGGTGGTGAATCGCAGCGTGCTGAGGGTAAATGTATGGCTCGTAATAGTACGCCATCGTTGTAGCTCGCCAGGGGTGAGTTGCTCTTGTTCGTGGCTAGCTAAAGACAGGCTCTCGGTAGGCCTGCCAATCGAGTAATTTATACGCACGCATATGTGGCTCCCTGCTTGCCACTGACATATCCGGAGAGCTGGGGACAAGGTTTGTTTCTGCATTGCACAAAGGTACCAGCAGGCCATCCAAGCCTGATGGAGATGTGTTGAGCATAGTGTCAA
>WSTI01007909.1:0-10575 GCA_019616915.1 Ceratobasidium sp. 423
AAATATATTTTTTTTGTATTCAATTCTCTAGACTTCAATTAGAAAAGCGGCCAAACATGTGGTGGTGGCCAATCGCGTGGTGAATGACTGTATATATTTAGGGCTATCTATCTAACAATGGCGAACAGGCCAGAGGTGATGTTGCCAGAGCAGCAGGCCATGTAAGCTATGGCAAGCCATGAGAATTAAGATCAAGCCATGAGAAATACTGCATATTGGTATGGCTAGAGGATTAGTAAGCATATTATTAATAATACACTTATATAAGCACGCAGTATTTAAAAGAGAGCTAAGCAATGGAAGGAATTGTTAGTAAGGTATGTATGAGGGTGACAAGTTGAAGTCACTAAGGGATCATATGGCTTACATCTTGTGAGAGGAAAATCTCAACAGGGACATAACCAATTGAAATGCAAGTATACTCTTTGAATAGACAAAAGTGAATAGTATTAGATGGCTCTACTTTGCACAGGAAATACATTGATCACAGCTTTGAACAGAAAAAACATTCCCATAACAGAAGTGCTTTAATCATTATCCAGTGAATTCTTCTTGGGGGCACTTAGTGGTTATGATGGCTATGACTATGGTCAATACTAATTGATGTACTGTCAGAATCCCCAACAGATGTGCCACAACAAGGATTCACAGCTATTTAATTTTGCACTGCATTCCTTATCCTTTGTTTGCTCACCTGGCAGTAAGCATAATCCAATATATCATGGCTGAACACTGGTTATTAGAGATTTAATTAAAACATGACACCAATGAACAGTCATTCAAATATAAGTTTCATATGATGAAGGGAATGGAGGTGATGTCCTTCCCTGTGGATATAGTGGATCTGTGTTACTATGAGTACAGGATTTGTATGTGGTGTGGTAGCTGAATATGAGCATTAGCCTTTGCTGAAGAAGACGACACTGACACATTGAATCCCACTACTGACCAAACAATGAATGTTTATGTGGTATACACACAGAGACCTAAAACTGGCTCCCAAGCACAAAACAATCCACTAGAGGAACGTGGAAGATGTCTTTATTGTGCCCAATAATCAGGTTGACCAAGTGACTACCAGTACATGTGGATGGTATTTACCATTATCAATGCTAATACATGTCACAAAAGCCAGTGCATCAAAGTGGAAACCCTCAAAATGCAACAAGGTCAACAAGGCTGATCAGGAGGAGGGACAGGAGGAGCATGCAAAGGAAGTGGCCAATGCTAGTGAGTATTGGGCTTGATTGATTGTCAGTGTTAATTTAATTTTTAGATGCTGTGGAGGGCTTTGGTCAGAAGAAGCAAGTCATTGAATGGCTTCACATCACTGAACACTCTGCATGATTTAACAAAGCTCAGTGCATACTCAATGCTAACTAGAGCATTACAACAAGAGATATGTCTTGCCAAGCTGGAAAATCAGTGCCATGCATGGCTGGGCCAGCCTGAACATGAGGTTTATGCCGAGGTCCAATCTGTGAAGCTTCAGAAGGAAATTGAGTAGTTGAAGGCTTGCTGCCCAACAAAAGAAGGTGAGGTTATTCAAAGCTCAAAAGGACATTTCAGAAATGAATATCAAACTGGAGCAAGAGATGGCATCACATATGGTATGGAAGCCAGATATATCAAGGCATGGCTGGAGAAACCTGAAAAAGCGTATGTGACTGTGAGTTGAGCCTTGAATTATTGTCATTTGTAAGTTTAACATTCAAATATGATGAAGACAAACCTACCGCTGTCATGCTGGGATTGCAGGTTGCCTGTCGCTTATAGGGATGTGCAGTAGCTCGTTCAAAAGTACTCGTTGAGTGCTATTGAACTAGCTGCTGCATATCCCAGTCGCCTCAACGCTCGCAGAGTTATAAGCAATATGGAAGGTGCCATAATCCTAGCATGACAACCCTAAACAAACCTGATCTGGGGATTGACATAATGAATGATATTATCAATCAGGTTGTTTGGATATCATTGATGGGGGTCCCAATTTGTGGTAATGACTTGACTGCTATTAATTACCATGGCCTCAAGGCTGGTATTGTAGGTGCCATGCCACATGTGTAGTTTGACTGGGCACTGTTGATAATGCTAGTGAATGTTTTCTTATGGTCACACATCTAATGATCCTCTAGTATGCTGTCTCTATGTGCAAGGACAATGCAATGCAAGTTATGAACCATGGAGAGTGCTTAGGCATGGTCTTTGATGGATGGATACACATCTGGTACACATCATCTCACCTTGGTGAGCAACTGAGCAATTGATTGGAGGAATTTTCAGGATCTCCAATGCCAACAGACAGGGTGTATTCTATGATCTGCTAAATATCACATACTCTCAGCTTATAGGGGATCCTGGTCGATACCAAGATGGTATTGGTTGCAATTGATTGTATTATTTCACCATGGACAAGCAATTGGGTCTCTACTTTCCCCAGAGGGCAACAAATGGCAGGCCTTTCCGATGACACAAAGCCCAAGCTCTGGGTGAGATGATCACCACTGTGGCTGAGGCCATCAACAAGCACAAGGCAGCATCTTTTACTGCAACCAGCCTCACAAAGTTCATGTGCCACACTCAAAAGAACCAAAAGACCTCCTCCCAGAGGTCAAGAAAGGTATCACTCCAGCCAATTATCAGGAAGCAGCAGTCATCATAAATTTGTTAATGTAATCAGCTAACTCTAACAACTTAGATCTAAGAAAATTGTGCCATTTGAGAATGACCAATGTAGTTCTGGTTGGTGAGTGCTGAAAAGCTGTACTCAGGATCCACCAATTGGCCCAGTTGGAAGCACTCAAGAAGGGACTGGTACAAGTGAGTGAAGGGCAATGGCAACAAGCAGAAGAGCAATTGGACAAGCCTAGTCCAGTGTTTGATGAAATTAAGGCCTGGTACCAAGCCGAGGCTTGCCAAGTATCCTGTTTAGTTTCTTGATTTGAATTGCATGTGCATAGATCAAGCAATACCTGAGTTCCAAGTTGGATAGTATCACATGTCTGACTCTCACACCAGTAGGTCATGTTTATTAGGTGCTACATCAACTTATTGGTTATAAAGGCTCCAGGGGAAACAATGGGGTGTGGCAACCCTCATTGACAATGAAGACCAAGTCCAACCAGGAGGTGCTTTCAGTTGCTATGGACAGCATCTATGGCCGAAGTTCAACACCCAGCAGCATATTCCTTGAAGGTGCATTGATCGATTGTTAGGATATCACACTATAGATTGTTTGAGGGGAAAGCAGAAAACTAACAACCTGAGGGATAGCTAAGTTCAAGCTTGTGTGTAAAAAGCTGTCAAGGACAATGGAAGCTAGTTCAGTATATAGAGATGAGAGAGCATAGTCCTTGACAACACAGTGAAGAATACCATGGTGACAATACATATAATATAAACAAGGAGATGAATACACGTGATTCCATGCAAAGAACAAAGCCACATGGTCATATGTTGGGACCATGGGTTACAAACATCACCCCCATCTTATGCCTCTTTGGTGGTGATGAAGAGATCATACTACTACAGCTGTTAGTTGGGTTATTTGACAGATCTGGCATGTTCACACCTCTGCAATGGCTGGGTTTGGGGCAAATGTGTCTTACTTGTTTGTTGGCCAGGGTTCTCAAATATGTGCCATTTAAATTTCAGGGTAAACTGCTACTGAAACACGAATTTACCCCTGGGAACTGCCACATGCACTAAGGAATCCAGCTGTAGGATTGTTATCCACTTATGTGGGATTGATAGTGGTATGTTATAATGGTATATCTACCAAGTTTCAGAACAAATGGAGGCCAGGAAAAGGTTGATTTAATGCAGAAACAGGGGGGCGCACCTCCTGGAATATTTTCTGGGCAGTAATTTGGAGCGAACTCTGGGGGGAATGCGTTCCAGGAGATGCAACACATATCGCCGAGATCCCCTGAATTATGCGCAATCTTTGAGGTATTACACAATAGAATCCAATGACTTTGGTCACTTTTGTTCCTTGGAACACCTGGTGCATCATGGGTTATGGCCAGTTACCATGGGCCTTCAAGTTCACATGAATGCAGGCCACATAAAAATCAACCATAAATGTAAACAAAGGTTTTCAGGCATGCTGAATACAGCGGCATGAGATGTATTAAGTAATTTCTCACTCCTTACCCCTGAAACTGGGAGTGCGGACTTTTGAGGGAATTTATTTGACCTCATAATGGCATGTTCAACCCCAAAGAAGAATATTTGAGGGGACATAGTTATACCATTCGAAAGAGGAGAATTTTGTGCATTTAATGAGCTACATAACATATCACCTCAATGCTATATAGCCACAGCAGCCAAGGTGGGTCTATTAGTGAATATTTTGGGTAGTATTGTGTGAATAACTTCCTCAATTATCAAGCATTGAAGATGCCCACAATATTGTGGGAGGGCAGTGAGCTTTCTGCCTTTAATGATATACTACACATGTGCTGGTAGTGATATATGGGCAAAGAATTCTTTCATACCCTAGGATCCCCACAACACAGAGAAACCCTGGGAATTCCCTCATTCTCTGCTCAAGAATAGGTAAGGTAGTGGGAATCAACCAAAAGGGCTAGGGTACCTGCACAAGGCAGTGGGTATCTGAGTGATTCTGGGGGTGAAAGTTCAGAGTTTCCCAGCAATATAGCCAGGTACTACTGTGTCTGTAGACAAGTTGCTCACATCAGATTTGGTTCAGGACTGGCTGCCTATGTGTTTAGGGCATCAGTATCCAGCATGTGCTGGGAGCATATGGCATGATCAGGGCCATGGGTTTGGCCCAAGCATGGGAATACAAACATAGGTTAGAGGATGGGTGCAAACATGGGTATGGGTGCTAACACAAAAATGAGCATAATATGGATGCATGTATAGGCACTCAACATGGATGCAAATGTGAACATAATTTTGAATATGGACACAACATGAATGTGGTTATGAATATAAATGTGCATCCAAATGTGGATATACATGTGAATGCAAGCATGGATATGAACATGGAAGCAGATGTTAAAAGTGAATGCAAAACCAAATATGAATGCAATCATGAGTATGAATGCAAGCATGAATGTGGGCATAAACATGAATATGAATATGAATACAAACAGGAACACACAGATGAATGTGAGGTGAGTGAACATGAGCACACATGGGTGTGATTGTAGTAGATATAGACACACATGTGTGTGTGCACCCATGAATGCAAAACTGGGGATGAGTCAGGGAAGGAGTCCACATGTGTAGTGCACACAGGTAATTCAAGGCATGTATGATATATGGGTATAGGGTGTAATGGGATCTCCATGATGGATGGGTATGAATGGTTTGGGAATTGGGCATACCTTGAGGCTTGGGCTAACATGGCCTCTTGGATGGTAAAGGCGTATTTGCTGTCCTGAACAACAAGTTCCCCTCACTCCTCTCCCATTTCATTTCTTCGATCTGTGCCATTTCCAACTCTGTGGCAGCTTGCATATGCCAGATTCATGCCTCTCATTGGGCCATGTCTTTGGCATTAGGTGAATGAACATCTGTATTGCATGTACCCAGTCTGACTTGGGAATTGGGTTGTTGCTGAGGGGCCAGCACTGGAACTGGGCTCCCAGGTCAGTAACTGATGTCAAGCTGCTTGTTCTTCCCTCAAGTCTACTCAGTTGGTGTGTCTTGGGCTCAACAGATGGTTGCCAGCCTGGATTAGGGAGGTGGGGGTGTGGGCTCTGGCACTGGTGTCATTTGGAGCCTTGGCAGGTGGGAATCATCATTGCTTGAAGTGGGCATTACACATTTGTAATTACAGGATGCACATGTCCTGCAGCCTTGCAATGTGCCCCAAAGACACCAGTTTTACATTCTGTGCAGGTAACACATCTTGGGATAACATCACAAGGGGGCATTGGACTTCATGCTGGGGGCAGAAGATGGATGAAGGAGCAGGTTATGTATGGCTGGATATTTATATAAAAGTCTCATACATACAAGGTGTGGAACAGATGAAAATGGGGCAAGAAAGGCATGCACACAAAATGGTTGAGCCTAAGTCATCTGGCTGTGTCATGGAGGAGAGAGTCCCATGAATATATCAAGTGACTGGCACTCTATACCCATGGTCAAGTATGCATTCTGTGTCCTCTGCAGGCTGCATTACAGACTGAACAAAGGGGAACAGAAGAACAAGCCACATTTAACCAACTCAAGGGGCAAGTAATCAAAGAACTAATTGAAGCACACCCCAACCCAGACAAGCAATTGTTCCTCAACACCAATGCCTCTAACACAGTGATAGGAGCAATCCTTTCACAAAGTCAAGAAGATGGATGGCTTCATCCAATCATTTTCATGTCCAAATCACTCACCCCCATGACAAGGAAACTACAGGATTTACAACAAGGAACTTGTAGCAATCAACGAAGCCTCACTGACTGGAAACCACACCAAACTACCAGTCATCATTCTTACTGATGGCAAGAACCTCTAGTACTGGCAAAATGGAAAAACCCTTGGTCAAGTTCAGAGCCAATGGTATCAAGAATTGGCCCCCTATAATTATGAAATAATTTATTGACCAGCAAGAATGTCAGGGAAACCTGATGCACTCTCAAGAAGACCCCATAAGTTGACATTTCCAATGTTGAGCAAATCATGATTCAAGTAGAATGTTTCAAAGGGTTCTCAGTGGAAGCATCAGAAGAGCTGACCATTGAACTCATAGAAGCCCAAGGAAGCCAATGACCCTAGCCTATTGGAACTTCTCAAAATAGCAAAAGAAGGAAACCTAAATTGCAACAGTTTAAGGAGTATTCCTGGAAAGAGGATGTCTTGTGGTACCAAGGCTGAATCATAGGAGGGTATAGCTTTGAACTCAAAAAGAAACTCCTATTCATCCATCATGATGCACCAAGCCTGAGATATCAAGGCCAAGCACAAATACTCAAACTCCTACAAAGGTCATACTACTGGCCAACAATGAAGATGATGGTTAACTGATATGTCAAAACTTGCAATTGATTCCAATAAATCAAGGATCATATCAACCCAACTGTTCTCACCTTCTTATTCCCAATCAAGCGTGGGAACACATATCCTACAACCTCATTGTTAAATTTCGAACAGACAAAGGAGAAGAGTCACAAGATAGCATCTAAGTAGTCATTGACCAATTCTCAAAAATGGGGGACTTCATCACTTGCAAAGAATGGATCAATATTGAAGGGGTAGCAAAACTATTCATCCAGCATACATGGAAACTTTATGGACTCCCTAAAACCACTGTATCTGATTGAAGAGCCACCTTCACTTCACACTTGATGAAGGCTCTGTACCAAAAACTCAGGATTAAACCCCACTTCTCTATAGCCTATCATCCTCAGATAAATAAGCAATCTGAACAGGTATATCAATGACTCAAAGCATTGCTTAGGACCTTTGCAGCATATCAGCATGATGAATGGGCCAAATGATGGCCTATCACCAAATTTGTCTACAACAACAACATCAACTGGATGACTGGCAAGGACCCTTCAGAATAGTCTACAGGAGAACCCCAGATTGGTTATTCTGAAATATTGAAATGAATGTCCCAGGTGCTGAAGACATAGCAACAGAATTGAAGAATATATGGGATGAAGGAAAGGTGGTACTCAAAACACATTCCAAAGATGGGCTAACAGAAGCACAATTCAAAGAAGATATTGTTACTAGGAAAGAACATCAAAACAAAAGTGCCCATAAAGAAGCTTGGAGACAAATGTGTTGGACCCTTCCCATTGACCAAGGCCATGTATAGCCATGCACATGAATGTCAGCTCCCCCAATGATGTGCAGGCATAATGTCTTCCTCATTGCACACCTCTCTCCATACAAAGCAGACAATGGATTCCATGACAAGTTGACAAACCTCCACCTATTGTCACAGAAGAAGGAGAGGAATATGATGTCAAGGAAATAAGAGACTGTGGATATGACAAAGCTTCCAGTCACCTCATCTATCAGATCAAATGGCTGGGCTATGAACATCCTAATGAGGATGTGTGTGAAGACATCAAATAAATTGCCAAGGAAGTCCCTGAAGTCATGACAATGTTCCAACAAAGATACCCAGATGTGCCTACACCTGACCAAGCACAACCAAAGAAAGCAAAGAAAACAGCTAAAATTACAATAGGGCAAACAGCTTTCCTGAAATGCAAAGACTGATATTTACCAAACCTCCACTCAGACAACATCTCACTATGTAAACTTATGCCTTAACTACTAACTTTGCTAAATCCCTCTACCACTCAATGCCCAACTACTGAGAGCCCATTGTCATCATCGATTAAAAGGCCATCATAGCCAAAGGCACACAAAAATGACCAACCCCAAGCAACACCACCTCACACTGGCCCTGATGCCACTGATCATTTGAGTGGGTCAACTGGGTCATCATATGACCCCTGCATCAAAGGCTCAAAAACAGACTGTACCAGGATGGATGGGACTGTGACATGTGTATTAAACCCATCAACCCAATCAAATTTCAATTGGCAGGAGGGAGCTAACCCAAAGGAGAAGGGATATCACTCAGGGGTGCCAAGATCTACAAGTGCAATGGATGGGTTCCACAGTGATCACAACAATCATCAAGAAATAAGCCTCTGGGAAAAAGCAAAGACCCAGACTGGTTAACCCATTGGACAGAGGAGAAACATGTGAAATGGTGGTTTGAGAAACAGGGAAGGATATGGAAAGTGAAAAGGGGCTGATGAGAGATGTGGAGAATGGATGCCAAAATCACCAAGCAATGGAGGTCTATCTTGGGGAACCAGTAATTGTACACTCTAGTGGCATTTATGTGGTCATTATGGTTCACAGATGGGAATGCACTGATGGGAAAAGGAAGGAGATGTTCCTGGAAGATCTCCATAACCAAGTAGAATGCAATTGAGAAGAACTGAAGGAGGAGGGTATTATTCATTAAGGATTGAAGGTCCCACAAGAAGGAACAGGGGAGATGGAGTACTTCCTGGGAGGAGTTATCAAGCTGAAGGATGGGTCTGATCTAGGGGTGTCCTACTACAAAACATGAATGTTGTGCACCTGGCAATAGTTATTTGAGGAGATTTGATGGAGAAATACAGAAGTTAGCTCCCAACCAGGTTCCTGACCCCTGGAGGTCCCCCCTAACCAGTCCCAAGCTGATATCTCCCTCAAATCATTTTTGTTTATGATTTATATATGATTCAAGAGCCAGAAATTTGCTCTATTTTATCATACTATAACCAGGCAATTGTGCTAGCTTATGCTTGCAGATAATGTCACATGCATGACAAATTGTCTGGCATGTAATCAACAGGTTTCTCCAGGTTTCTTGGTGGGTACCCTGACCAAAAATCCAATTCTCTATGCCCAGAAAATTTTCTTGTGAGATAATTTTATTCAGAGAACCAAGGAATTCCTGGGCAAAATTCCTTGAGGCCCAACTCTACATAGAGCTCAGTTCATGATCCAAACTGGATCATCACCACCCTCCTACCTGAAGCCTGGAGGTCCACCCTGGAGGATATGGACCTTGGGCAGGAGTTTGGGGACATCCCACCTGGGCTTGCCTCTGGCTTTCACATTGGTGGCACTCACTCCTTAACCTGATCCTTTATACTGCCAAATCACAAATCAGCCCTTGACAATCCTAAAATCATATTAGCAGCCACAGTGCTGGACAAAACTGATCACAGAGTGGCTTCAGTTGGATTGGGTCGATATATCTTGGAATTAGTAAATTAGAACATCCTGAAATTTATATACCAGATGTAGCCCTGTCTTGACTATGTGACACTTTTTTTGGCCTTCTTTGGTTGATTAACTATGGAGATATGGTCAATGCCAGGCAATCTATTTGATCAGTTTTGTCCAATGTCATTTTTTTACAATGGGGTTGCAGTTGCTCATGTTTGAAGTTGTGATATTCATTTGAGATTTGCTGAGAATGATACTAGGGATGTGGGCTTGTCACCACCAGACTGAGCATCAGTGAGTCTCAAAGGTGCTTGGTATACTGTCCAAGCATATCCTGGTAGGCATGTCACAGGCACTATTAGAACTGTCATGCAGGTACCCATGGACTACCTGTGAGGTTCTGTACAGCCTGGAATTAATTGCAAAAAGAAAAAGTGAGTATATGTGCGAAGCCTCATTGGCTTTAGGGATGTGTGCATAGAGCTGTCAGTCCCAGGACCATGTGCTACCCGTATTGCTTATAGAGCAATGGATTTTAAGTATATCGAAAATCTAAACTTACAGTTCGCTGCAGAATCCTTTTTTCCATATTTGTCTATAAGTGATTGTTGATTCATGCCCTTTTCGCCGAGTTATAACGTCCACGGGACTGTGTTTTCTACCCACATGACAGCTCTATGTGTGCATATGCTCACTTTTTCTTTTTGCAATAGATTCTGGGCTGTGCAGAACCCTATGGGTAGCACATGGGTACCCACATGACAGCTGTAGGTACTAGTGATGTGACATAAAATTCCCACATGTGGGAAACCCTTGAGGGTACCTGCACCTGCACCAATATGGGCAGCAGGT
>WSTI01007910.1:0-10559 GCA_019616915.1 Ceratobasidium sp. 423
TTAATTTCGATTGTGGGAAGAGGCAAGAGGCTAGCTGCCGAGTCTCATCGAGAAGAGATGAAAGAGTTTGGTGGGAGTGGGGAGGTCGGGAAGACTGCTGGAGATGTTGCCGCCGCTCTGTTTATGAGTAGTGTGAAGGGCCCGGTTGTGGTGCTTCAGGCTGCTTATGCTTCGAGGCGGGAAGAGCAGGAGTAGGGTGGGATGTATGCTGTGGATTTGAGGTGTGAGGATCTACCCGATTTTACCTGATGACTGTAGTTATTCAATGTTTGAATTTATATCGATTGGACTTTAAATATACTATGAACAATCTGCATCGACTGGCGAAGAAACCGCCAAGTGCACGGTTTTTCCCATGAAATATGCGTCATTTTTTCGGAAGGATTTTTTCGTAGGGGGGATTTCCTTTAAGTCCCACCGGGGGTGATCTGGAGTTTCAACCACACTGGCTCAGCCTGCAGAGTGTCACGAGGAAAACGTAACCGAAATGGAAAATGGGCGCTTACCCAACACGCCAAATACTCACAATAAATGCCAACAAGCGCGTAACCTACACAATCGGATTTTTTGGGTTTGGCCCCACCCACCGCCACTTTGCTGGAAGGCATGGTTGACCACTCGACCTGCGAGCCTCCCTCGCATCTCACTGCCCCGGCTCTCCCATCACCAGCGGGTCCCTTACCGCCGGTCGCCCTTCTGTCTGGTTGGCACAATCATCAATTTTACCCATATGTATGCTACACCGTACTCAATTCAACATGCTCATTCTACCTCCCTCAAGCCCGATCACCTCCCTGACTTCTAGAGAACTCGCTGACTTTACGAGTCTGGGCGTACTCTAGGAATTTTCGAACCTCCCATTGAGGGGGCGTTTAGGTGCTCGGTGACAGTTTGGCTCAGTATTATCATAGTACAGAAAAAGAGCGCTCCTCGCCTAGCACTAAGCTTCCGTCCCGTTGAGGCATTTGCTTGCTATCGGGAACAACTCCCGTTTTGGAGCTTGGTTCCGGGTAAATATGACAGGTTGCGAGTGATGTCATGGCTAGAATCCATATGTCGACAATGTATGCATATGATGTTTGGCATCCCGAAATACCCCCGAATATACTGGTGCATCCGGAATATCTAGTACAAAAGCTCCATACGAATATGCATATGCGGTTAGTTATAACGGTTTGGTCGTTTAGGGAGCGGTCGGTTTTTGCCTCTTGGGGGTTATAAGGGGTTATAACTTGCGCATGAAGGCCATCATAATAATATCGTAGCGAGGCTAACATTCAGTTTACCCCAACATCATTGCGTGATGCATCCGAGGCGAACAATCCGTCCGATTACTGTACCCGGGGTCCCATGGTAATGCATTCATTCTGCTCAGCGAGGGGCTATATCAGTATCAGTGCTTATGCATCAGTATCAAGCGTTGAATTATAAACTAACATGTGGTCACGGATGTAGAAATTGGTAGAAACCGCATGTATATACGAGAATGTTCGAGTATGTTCTATCGCAGTAATCGAAGCAAGTGTACGCGTAAGTAGCTGTATGCGCAGTAGAATGCGCAGTAAATACGCAGCACTTACCTGGGAATGTAAAGGTGTAAAAGGGCCTCGTTCAAGCCCCGAATCCTCATCCCAATCTCCCTACTTCACTGTCTTTACTCAATTATACACACACTCGTAGTATCCATAGTTTTAATATATATTTTTCTACATATACTCAATTTCAACAACGGAGATCATACTCCGTACGCGGGGTATCCTTGATATGGGCCCCAAGCGAGTTGCACCCACGTTACGCAATTGAATCTAACCTAGAATAACGGTGCGTGCATGGCATGCCCTACAGTTGGGTCAATAGGTTCATTCTGGTCAACCGAGCGATCAATTGACTGGTGCTATCTCGCATGCAGGCTTTGCGAAACTATCCCGGGATGATCGGAGCCTAAAACTTTTTGAGGCACGTTACTTACTGGTGGACGTGTGCATGGACCCCGGAGATTTGCGTTTATCAATAGTAAAGTGCGCACTTTACTAGGGTGGAAAGTTGAAGCACTGAGTATCTACTTTAGTCTGTGGGTCTACACGAGATGGAGAGAGCAAGAATCAAATTTGTTAAAGCAACAACTACGAAACGAAACGAACAGCAAACGAGAGGTTACAGGAACAACAATCATTCAACTTTTACTTCCCCCCCGCCATACGAGCCACGGTGCCTATTCCGCTGGTGTCGCCGAAGGTTTGTGATAGTTGCGGAGCTATAATCGCAATCGTTGCATCGGAATGCTATAAGGGCTTCGGTTAGATATCAGATGATGCAAAACTGAGAGACATACGTTTGATTCCTGAATGAACATTCATATGAATCTCCCGGTCATCTGTGATCAGTGCTCGTCTTGTACTTTTCAGGGAAATCGAAACTTACAACCAGTGCACTTGGGCGCCTCATTATACGGTTACAGAGGCTACAGGTACGGCGAAGTACAGACCTGCTCACCGTAGGACTACTCGAAGCGCGAGTCCCGGGCTGAGGAGCGGGGGTGACCGTGAATGGAAGGGTGGGCTGGGCAGACGTAGATGGGTGTGTGAGAGCATCATTAGCTAGTGATTGGTTACCAGCGCTGCTCGAGTCAAACTGCGCAAAGCCGATATGGACATTCCTGGGGAATTCGGGCGAAGGAAACTTCCCGATTGAGTTGAAACCATTAAGAGAGCTCTTCAAAGGGTTTTGGAAATTCGTGAAAAAGGGGAAACCTTTGATTGGAAGCTTGGGCCTGCCATTGGAAGTGAATAATCCTTCGGTATCCGGGACCGGATATATCCCAGCCTCATCGTAGCGAAGATTGCAGCCCCATGAGGCAGAACAGTTTTCATACACCCAGTCGAACACACAGCCTTGCCCCTGAGTATACACGAGACCATGGGCCTCTTGGCTGGAGGCGATAGAAGTCTGTATTGGCAGAAATTCGGCATAGCGGTTGACCTCACCGAGTGCTCGGGAAGTGGGTTCAAAGCGGAATGTGATTGCGTTCGATGCTGCGTTCCCGAGTTTTACTACGAAGAATCCACCGGGTTCTTTAGGCACGATGGGACCAGTGCGAAATGTGTACGTTCCCTTAGGGCGGAAGTAGAGCTCTCCGCGACAGAGTAGCTTGTATTCATAGTGCTTGTGCTCGAAGAATGCTTGAACCAGTTATCAGTCTATAGGGTTAAATATTTAGCGGTTTCTTACTTGCGCAGTTTACAACGGTGCCCTTGTGGGTTGAACAACTGTGGCCCTTTGATAGGGGCTAACACTAGATGAATACAGGGGTCACGTGGGTAACAATAAGGTACTACTCACAGCACAAGGAAAGCAGCGAAAGTCTGATTTAAACCCAAGGGGGTGCTGAACTTGTTTACCGAGAGTCGGGGTGGGCTTGAAGTCTTCGTTCAACTCATTATATCTGCCTCTCGCTAGCCAAAGGTCGAAGGATGAGTACCCCGAGCATATGTGTCCCATAGGAACACGTCTTGGCTTGCTCAATCTGGTTCAGAGCCCCTTCGTTGCTCCGACTTGAATTCTTCGAGTAATTCCCAAGACGATTTCTGGTTGAAGCGTGAGCAACGCAGCTGCGTGATGAACTACCCAAATTGACTGACTTAATACCGATTCCAAATAGCAGGTTGGGGGACCGAACGAGATTGCAAGTGGATGTCTTGAGAATGTGGGCCAGAGTTGGTGGTAGTTCAACCCCGAAGGCGAAGTTGGGGGTGGTTATTATGAGTAAGGTTCCTTCTATAAGTGTCAAAGAGAAAAGCCAGAAGTCCATTGTGAGCTAAGGTCATTCCTGGGGCGAGATGAGGCTGTTGAACTGGAGGTATGCAGAAACATGACGTATGGTCCCCGTTACCTATCAGAGCATTGCCAGGCCTGCAGGAAACGTAAATCGTCGAATATCGGGAATCGAATTCATGAAATAACGCTTCAAGAATCAGGATTAGCCTACGGGCTCCCTCAATATCTGTGGCGCTGATCTATTTCGGCGTGGTTTTCATAGTAAAAACGCACTAAAGTAGTCTCGCGGGGGTATTATTAAGCGTGCTCTATGATGGGATGATTCTACGCTTGTCACTCGCAACCAATGGCCATATCCGGGTCGGCAATCAATCCATCAAAAATTGCATCGCCGAGTTTCTTCGGTGGGCTACGCCCCTAGTGTATCATTGCGACGTTCATAATTCAGGTTCAAGTCCGGTCGCTGACTAGAAGCAGCCCGTTCTCGGAGCTACTGACCTTGCTTCTGCTCCCATTCTACTGGACTTCAAGCAAGCTACAGGGCCACCTAACATAAGAATCGATTCCATGCTAGACGGACCGTGTGAGTATGGACGAGGCAAGAGTCAGCAATCGAGAAGCTCGGGCTGCAACGTGTATGCGCACCATGTGCCGATCAGAGTGCTTGCAACAGGGTCCAGCTCACCAAGCGCCGATCTATGGGGCCCCCAGAATATCCGCAGCGCTCGCAGACTCGTAAAGGTCAGCAAACACTTCGGAGAATATAATATGGTGCTCCGGCGTGCTCGTGGAGTACTCCGGATTTGCTAGACCTAAACGGGCAGGCGCTTAGATCCCGATCGCCCCGGAGCGATCCTCGGTCCCGAGGGGTCTCAGGAAGAACCACCTGAATGCTGGTGAGGGTGGCGTAGTTGCCTGCGGTCGAAGCACGAGGCCCAGATGATCATGCTGGCCTGTCCTAAAACCCTTAATCCAGCCTATACGTACCATATCCGCTCACAGATACGACGAGTCAGAAACGCTTGTTCTGTTAGAGAGAAGCGTAAATCCATGGAAACTGTTCGCGTCGGTGGAGCTTGGGTGACCTCTGACTAGACCCCTGGCCAACATCTTCATTCGCATATCACCCCACGGTGCCCTTTCGCGGAGTTCTTCTTCGCGGCCACATTATCGCACCCCCATGACCAGGCAGATACGTGTATAGTCTACATCTCCGTTCTATTACCATAACTAACTATATTTATTGCTCACAGTCGTCGTGATGGCATCAAATCCTCAGCAATGGCCCGGCTTTATCATGTGTTTTTAAGATGCACTGGTTTCGTTATCTCGTCCATCATCGACATCATACAAATCGCGGACCTACGCGCCGTAGTAAACAACCCTCCCCTTCCCCCGATTTTCAATGGCAGAGGACAAGCAAGCAAAATCGCATTAGTGCCTCCCCGGCAATGGTTCGGTATTTTTATAGTTTTTCATTTATTTATTATAGTTTTTTGTTGGACACGATGGTTCAACAAGGGGGACGGGACCAATCAGGCACTCGGGAGCACGCGCGAGCACTATATGGCATCTAGGAGGGCCAGAGGGCGCATATATATCGCTCCCGGAGCTACTTGAGCCTAGCCGGTTTACCTAAGGTGCTCCCGAACTCCGACCGTTCTGGTGGAGATACCAGTACGCTATTCTTGCTCATCATTGATGTTGAGACCCCTTGCACTGTGAACAGCACTCGGTGGCGTTTTTGCTATTTTCGGTGTAACACTCTGGTACTAGAGAAATGCGCGTGGCCACGCACTGCACCTTGCTTGCTGCTGAGTTTGTACTTGCCTTTCAGGTAACTCCATTCTGCCTGGCTTGATCCATAGGTGCTTCACGTTACCTTCGTCATGTACCCCGTTTAATTTGCCACATTTATCTCATCTCCACGGACTTTAGGATTTTTGTGAGTTATGCAGATCTATCCCCCTGCGGTTTTAGTTGTTTCTGTTCCCCACTATTTCAGAATATTTAATACTAACATTCGTATAGTGGGAGGTCACCACCCACGCTCAATAACGGGCGCCTGGGAACTCTCTATAAGGCTAATCACGAATTAGTACCGCCAGTTGTTAGTTAAAATGTTCCCACCTAGACTGCTGTATTTAAGACATTTCTGAGCTGACCAGCCGGAGAGAAATGAGTGTTTTAACTACCAAAACTGAATAGTATACCTGCATGGAAACGTCGCGTGCATTCTTCGAGATGACAATCATGAAAAACACCCGAATTGTGCATGTTGTGGTGCCACTGACGCAGTCAATAAAATGGAGTACAATTATCTTTGGACACTGGATTCATGAGCCTATTGCCCTCTTACAATACTGCGCTCATCCATAGAAAACTGAGACCCCTATGGGCAGCCTTCAAATCCTATTGGATGAGACTACATCCCCCTGCTTTCCAACTCCTTCACTGTAGCGCCATTGAGATGCGAACTGCCTGTAGGATCGACTGTACGCCCTAACAGGTCCTTAATATAAGCGGGTACCCCATGGCCCTGCGACGGAGGTCATACAAGTTGACAAGCCTTCACACATAAAATAAACCCATCCTCACAAACCAGTCGTCCTCTCTGACAAAAAGCTCTTACCACTTCTCCCAGTCCCGAGCCCTCATTGCCTATGAAGCCGCACTGCTTCGGTTGACTATAATTATAATGACACATAGTCGCGAACTCGCAAGGCTCCCACTCAGTAGAAGAGGTTGTAGTTTAGCATGTGAGTCGGTTTAAATAATATTTAGAGACTGTAAGTTCATAATACTCATGCGTAGAGTACCCATCTTTATCGTCAAACCTTTCAAGCTGGGTTGAGCGCGCGAAGTGATATGGTGCTGCTTGGCGACATGGAACCGAAGGACTGGATCGCTGACTAAGAAGGGACCCTTGGACCCCTCACAGATCTTGCCTTCATGTTGGGGGGGAGACCTTGGCAAGCAAGGTGATACCGGCGGTAATTAAGGTGGTACCGGCGGTAGTTAAGGTTTTGGTCCGTTCCGAGAAATGCCCCTTACGGCTCAATTACGTAACGCCCAACAGTGGAGTATCACACTTTCCCTCCAAATGCAAGTACGGCTCGCCTTGTGGCGCGTGTTTGACTCTAAATCCCTCGCTTGCCTGATCGGTGTTCATTTAAAATTCTGCTCTTCTTGCTGCTGCCCATCGACAATAGCGCCATTGTACGACCCGTGCTTCTGTGCGCGGGCAAGATACTAGAATTCAGTACGCATACCAAAATTCAGTCTAAAGTGTGGTAGCTCTCAGTATGAACCCTACTAAAAAGGACATGCTAATTTTTAGTATCTCCCCCTTCTACAGAGATGCTCGTCCGTGAGGCAAGAGTGCGTAAGCCTTGACTTGTTCCTTTCCCTTAACCTGTCTAGTTAATTAGTGCCGAGTGCGCTCAAACCACCAGGAGACAATGAGGTCGGTACATGCAGCACACGTTTCGACACGGGGGTTGCTGAAAACGTGGTGGTATCTAGTTCTTACAGTTCATTTTCGCATCGTTGAAGTGATAGGTGCGCATATTCGAACGAATAGGGGCCGAGGTACCATGGCTCTATCATGTGCCTGCCAACCTATAATGTATTCAAACTCTTTATTTGAGCGACTCGGATCTTGCCGGGGTCACTGAGCCACTGTGACGGAGTTGACCCGACCGAGCGGCGGCTGCACTGCGGGGTTGGCGGGGTCTGATGCATTGAATTTGGGCTCCGCCTTCCCTTCAATAAAATTTTCTCCTTTAGAATCTTCCATACCGTAGTCTATACCTCCGACCTACTTGATATTAAACTGTTCTACAGACTCTGATAGCTATTCGACATAATTAGTTTACAGGTGCCGAACAGTATTGAGCGGGCTCATTGAAAATCAACTCTTTAATTGTTGATACCATCGTGTGTGAAGATGGTTTTGTCAAGACTGAAACTCCTAAATGTTAATGATATGGGCGAAATTATTGGGAAATCACCGGGAAGGGTGCACTCGCCTTGTATCTGAATCAGTGAATCGATAATACTGAACCGGCGTAACCATTGCATTTGCCCGGAATTGGCTTGAACCAATCTGCAGTCGTTCCACCACACCGTTCAATTGGGCTAGCAGTTGAACGGCCTTTCTTCCCCAACGGATAATGAGCATTCCGCGAGGGCAGCTGCAACATTCAGTGGCTAGTAGGTAGATCCCTGCCTTTGGATATCGGGTTGGGGATTCGGTGAGTCTAACCCCTTGGGCTCATCACACGTTTCGACTAAGCTATCCTTTTCTTGTTTATGCTCGTACCACTCTTGCCGCCTTCGAAGGTTTGGGAAACCGGCTGCGACACAGATGTTGCTAGCTCTGGGGATACCAGCCTGGGTGAATCAGGCCTTGCCTGCATAGGGGGCGACTCAATAACATTCTGTTTCCCCAAGTAGTCGATAGATTCAGTAAATACCACACATCGCTGTCCAAGTTCCACATGCATGGGTTTGAATGGGGTGAAAGCAATCAATCCTCAAGCAAGTCTCTTTTAAATATAGTTTGGGGGCCAGGCTCTCGGGTTGTAGCGTGGTTGGATCAGCTCATTCCTCGCATCCGGTTTGCTCGTACATCGCGTTTCACAAACTGCCTGTAAATAAATTTTGGGGCGGTCTGGAGAGGAGGTACTAATGGACGGAAGGGAGGGGCGAACTTCTCGGAGATGCACAGGTGCCGGACTTCCGGCCTAGATCGGACGCAGAAAAACTTGAGACCAACTAACGTTTGGGTTGAGAATGTGTGCTGAGCACGCTGCATATCATTGAAGTAATCGAAGAGTGAAGTTGATATTACAATTGTATATTTACCTATTCTTGCGATGCGCCAGCAGTGAGTAGACTTGGAAGCCCCGGATTAGCAGCATCTAAAACTTTTGTTATGCAGGTGGAATCACTTATGATTCCAGCTCGCTCATATACTTACGATGAGTGATTCTCCTAAGTCTATGTCAAAGAGTATACGATAGCCATACCTTAGAATACATGAAAGATAAGCGCCGCATCGAGTGCTCTGGAATTTGATCGCCTGAGTTCGGGTTCCAGCCAACTCAGATTCATCCCCTCGCAAAATTTGCTCATCTCTGTAGTAGGATTATGGGTCAACTCGAAGCAACTCTGATTCCTATTCTCCATACTGGACACCCAACGCTGCGCACCCACTGCCATATCAAAACGCAACACGAACCTAGAGGGTGGCGGCGGTTTACCGCTCCCATGTGCTCACCACTATTCGCCTCGTTCATATCGATGTCTAATCAGATGGATCATCATTCTTGTATATGTTTGTAACATTACGACAATATGATAAGTGGCCAACTGGTCACAAATTGTGCCTGGGTAGCATATGGTAATATTAATTGTACAAGGCAACATGTGTACGTAGTGTTTGGTGTGGCTGTACATGCAACCCGCTGTTACTAATTATTATACCAGGTATCGCACGGGGGTCCACCATCCTCATCTCCATCACGGCCAGTATTGGAATATTCTTTGGGGTCCCCCGACTGCTAAAGTCGATCGGAGAACCGGTCATTGGGACACTGATGAATTATAAAGGGTAGGTTTGTTGTTTATGCCTCTTTGACCCGACTATTGAACGAGACAAGAGAGATACACAAATATGTACGTACGTACTGTAATGATTCGACTGTATGACTCGTCTCTTGACTCGTAAGATGACTTGCCTAATGACTCAATATACCATATACTTACAACTGTCATGTATATAAACCTGGGTCTCGAGTACCTCTCGACCTAGCTCTCAACCTCTCTCGCAGCTCTTACACTTGTAATCGATACTCGATTCAATTCTATACATTTTCTATACATTTTATAGCGTTTATTATCGCTTACCCGCTGCGCATTTAGCTCCAATTAAGAAGCTTATTCATTGAGGTACTATCGTCCTCAATACTAACCTATAGATTTACTGAATTCATCGTCCTCAGCGTCAGTCTCGGCTGGATTTCCCTCGACCAGGGTCTCAGTGTTCGTTTTCGGCGCGCTAGTCCTCACTTTTGTCCCTAATCCTGTCACCTCACAGCCTTACACACCCGAGACGGCTCCGTCGGAGGGAACGTTGGACATGAAAGCGATGATGAGATCCCTCTGCGGAGCAACGCAGCCAACGAGGGAGCGCCCGACTTGATCGGAAAACGCGAATTCTTGCTGATAAATTCTCCCGGGTGCGATGATGTCGTCGAGAGTGCTTGAAGTTGCTCCCGCTCTATCACTTCAAGAGGGAGCGCACGTCGCGGATGCTGTATGAGTGGAGGTTGTTACAGAGTTGGGGTCAAAACGCTTACCTGAATACGTTCACTCTGGGATTCCCGTTTGGCTCTCAGGGACTGTGACCCTTCGAGTATGCATGCTGATTTCACTAACGCCAAACCGGGGGCATCATGCGTCACAATCTGCTTCATTCTGGTAATGATGTAATCGATAGATGAAACACGACACATTCCGTAATTGGTTGTATATGTCAAGCCATATAGCATACATCGACCACGCGGTTTGGATAATTATGCATTTACAATTCAGCATTTAGACACATTTAGAGAGTAACAATCAAATCTTTCCAACCCGACCTACGAGCCGATATGAATGTAAGGTACCCAGCGTCCAAATTCCTTCTCTCCGACCTTGTCACGCAATTCCGCAATAGCATTGTAAAGTGCCTTCCCGGCTTCTCCATTCCCCAGCTTTTCATTCTTCATCAATTGACT
>WSTI01007911.1:0-10491 GCA_019616915.1 Ceratobasidium sp. 423
GGTCATGTGACTTGATTATGTCATCCCCTACTCCCCTATGCTCTATAGAAGTTTACTATAGTATTTGACTATGGGGAGAGGGAGGGGCTGACATAAGCAGGTCATGTGATCAGGTGGACTTGTGAGACACTAAGTCAACTCAAGTCTACCATGTCCTCAAGGACTAGGATTATGACGGTTCTGAGTGCATATATGTGAGTATATGCGTGCTTCTGAGTGTGCTGGTATAGGTTATAGTGCGAGTAAGGGAGTGGGTCATGACATTGTGAATCTTCATAGTCTTGGGGAGTTTGAGTTCGTATGCATGGGAGGAGATGACCTTAGTGATGACAAAGGGACCGAAGTTCTTGTCTTCTAGTTTTTTGATAGGGCAGCGTGTCTTGATATTCTTTCCTAGCAACCAAACCTTGTCTCCAACCTGGTATTTGCGGATTTCCCTTTCGGGTTGTGTGTAGATCTCCAGAGAGGCTTTGGCTTCGTCCCAGATGTTCTGCATAGTGGTGGCCTTGTCTTCCGCTCCTGGTACATTCGTGTTAATGGGTGAGAATTCCCAGTTGGGTGTTGCTCCATATACGATTTCGAAGGGGCTTTTCCCTGTGGCATGATTGACGTGAGAGTTATAGACGAATTCAGCTATTGGTAGCCATTTGACCCAATCGTCTTGTCGGTAGGCCCTGAACGTGCGTAAGAAGCCTTCTAACCATTGGTTGACCCTTTCCATTTGTCCATTGGTTTGAGGTCAGTAAGCTGTGGAGAAGAGTGGTTCGATTCCCAACTTGGTGTAGAGTGCTTTCATAAAGTGTGATGCAAAGGTAGTTCCCCTATCTGATACTGTTGTCTTGGGGAGACCGTGGAGTTTCCATATGTGTTTGATGAATAAGTCAGCTACCCCTTCAGCGTTGATGGCTTCTTTGCAATCGATGAAATGGGCCATTTTCGAGAATCGATCTACCACAACTAGGACGCTGTCCTGTCCCTGGTCCTGAGGGAATTTGACGATAAAGTTGTATGATATGTCTTCCCAGGGTCGATTGGGGATTGGTAATGGTTTGAGTGGAACTGGCTGAGCCCATCCTTTGGTTCGCTGACATTTGTCACAGGTCTCAACATATCGGTTGACCATGGCTTTCATTCCCGGCCAGTAGTATCTTCGTTGTAGGAGTTCAAGTGTTCGGGCTTGCCCCTGGTGTCCAGCGGTGGGGGCATCATGATGGATGAATAGCAATTTCTTCTTCAGTTCGAAGTTGTCTCCGATGATTATTCTTCCTTGATACCAGAGTAAACTTTCCTTCCAGGAGTAGTCTTTGAATTGTTTGAGCAGAGATTTCAGAAGGTTCCCTTCTTTGACCACTTGGATGAGTTCGGTGAGAGATGGATCTTCTGCTTGGGCTTCAATTAGTTCTGCTAGAAGGTCCCCTTCAAGTTCTGCCGAGAACCCTTTGAATCGTTCACTTTGGATGAGGGTTTGTTCTGCTGAAGTGGGTTGCTCTTCTGTGTTTCGTCTTGACAGAGTGTCTGGTTTTCCTGACATTCTTCCTGGTCGGTAGTGAATTTCATAGTTGTAAGGAGCGAGTTCTTGATACCATCGACTTTGTACTTGGGTGAGTGTTTTCGCTTTTTGCCAATAGAGGAGATTCTTGTGATCGGTTAGGATTACGACCGGAAGCTTGGTGTATCGGAGATGGAGTTTCCAGTGAAGAAGAGCCTTAACAACTGCCAGGAGTTCTTTGTTGTAGATGTCATAGTTTCATTGTCCAGGAGTTAGGGATTCGGACATGAATCCGATGGGGTGCAATCTTCTGTCTTCTTGTCATTGGGAAAGAATTCCCCCAATGGCTGAGTTTGAGGCATCTGTCTCGAGATAATATTGTTTGTTTGGGTCTGGATGCGCTAAGATTGGTTCTCGGGTGACACGTTCCTTGAGTTGATCCCAAGCTGTCTGTTCCTCTTCTCCCCACTTCCATTCTTGGTCCTTTCGAGTTAGGTTATGTAGCGGTCTTGCTACTCGGCTGAAGTCCAGGATGAACCTTCGAAAAAAGTTGAGGAACCCTAGGAATCGTTGTAGCTCCTTGATCCTTTTGGCGGGCTTGAGGGTTTCTTTTGGGGGTTCCCATTCTGTGATGGTATTGATCTGTTCGTTGGTCATGGAGAACCCTTGAGGGGTCACTGTTAGCCCTAGGAAGACAACGTTGTTGGTGAAAAATCGACATTTCTCTGGCCTGCAGAATAAATGGTTTTCCTCCAGTCTTTTTAAGACTTCTCGAACATGTTTGACATGTTCTTCTTTGCTTTTTGAATAGATCAGGATATCGTCCATGTAGACAATGACATAGACGTCGATGATATCTCGGAAGATTTCGTTCATGAATTGTTGAAAGACTGCGGGGGCATTTTTGAGTCCAAAAGGCATAACATTGTACTCGAATAAGCCGTGCTTGGTTCAGAACGCGGTTTTCCACTGATCTCCTTCCTTAATTCGAACATTGTTGAAACCCCATCATAAGTCTAGGTGAGAGAATGTGGTAGCTCCTTGTAGTTTTTCCATGAGATCCTCAATGGCTGGGGCTGGGAATCTATCTGGTTGGGTGATATCATTGAGTTTTCAGAAGTCCACTATGAGTCAGAGGTTTTGTGGATCTCGAGGGTCTTTACTGGGTTTTGGTACATAGAAGGCTCCTGCTGTGATCGGGCTGTAGCTTCTCGTAATTTTACCATCCTTGAGTTCCTGTTGCAAGTATTCCCAGAGTGCTCGTGATTCGATTTCCGTCATTCCGTAGGCTTTAGCTGGTTCAGGGAGTTTTGCTCCTTCGACTAGGTTTATGGCACAGTCCAAGTTTCCTCTATGTGGAGGGAGGGCAGTGAAAGCCTCAGCGTTGAATACCTTTTTGAAATCTTGTAGTTCGAGAGGGATACCGTTATTATATAATTCTGCTTTTCGTGCTCGTAGAGCTACCGAGAGAGGGGACCAACAAATGTCGGGGTTGCTATGTTGGAGCCATGGCATTCCTAAGACAATAGGAGTGTCGCCAAGGGGCATGAGATAAAAGAATTCTTCAAAGAGGTAATCGTTGAGGGTGAACTGGATCTTGACCTTAAATCGGACTTTGGAGATGAGGTCTTTTCTGTCGATACCGGTTACAAGTTGGGGTTTGGCTAGTTCGATGAGAGGGAATTTGTGTCGTCGAGTGAATTTGGGGTCTATGAAATTTTTTGAGGATCCGGAGTCGATGAGTGCTTTGAGGGGGTCTGTGATTCCATCTATCTCGATTGGGATGAGCGGTGATGCATTTGAAGATCGATAATACATTTTTCGAGAAGAGATAGTGTCATTGGAGCTTCCTAACACAGAAATAGGGGCTCCTTTTAGTTTTCCGACTCCGAGTCTTCAGACCTTTCACTGACTTCCTCTATCTTAGCCTTCTGCACTTTGGGTTTTGATTCCTTTTGAGTTTCTTCTTTGTCTTCTCCGGCTTTAGCCTTGAGGGGTCCATGTTTCTTTTCCCAATCTTCCTTTGACCATCTCCAACCATTTCGGCAATCTTTAATGGCATGGTTCTTGTATCCGCACTTGAGGCATTCACCATCTCTTCATCGTTGATCAATGACTTCCTTTGGAACGCGTTCTGAGGAGGAGGTGGTGGTTTCTTGGTTCCGTTCTCCCTTTCCGCCCTTGAGTCTGGAGGGCCCTCCTTTCTTGTTTTCTCCTGTGGCTTCTCTAGCGACGAAGAGGGCATCATCGAGTTCCCTAGCAATGTTCATCCACCAGTCGAGGGAGTTACGGCGAGTCTCTGGGGCTAGCAAGGCAGTTTTGATGAGTTCTGCCTTGACTTGTGGTTTGAGGCCATCCTTGAAGGCGTCAATAAGTGCTTGTTCATCCCAATCTATGTCTTGACGGATTTCTTGGAATCGGGTAATATAGGATGTTGCCGCTCCTGTTTGTTTAAGGGCTTTAAGGTCTCGAATGGCTCTTTCATTAGCTGCAGGGTCATCCCAGGAGTTATAGAAGTGTTGTTTGAAGTGGGCCCAGGTGCGAAGGTGTCGGGGATATTCTTCTTGAGGAATGCCTTGTTCCTTGAGCTCATTGAGCTCAGTGAGCACTGGTTGGGCCCATTTCCTGGCTGATTCCCCCTTCATTTTTCCCAGGACTAAGGTCATTTTCCTGTAATCATCTCGATAAGAGCGAACGTTGTTGTAGATGTAGGTTTGGCAAGCTTGGATGAAGTATCGAGCCTCCTTTCCTCTTTTCCCTTTGAAGGCTTCTGGTGCTGGGTTCTTGGATTTTCCTTCCGGGCTTCTTGACTGACTGCGGCTCTCACTATGGTGTCTCCATCTTCTCCTTGGTTCTTCTGGTTGACTTGACCCTTTCGAGGGGCTAGGAGATGGAGCCCTTTGTCGTCCTCTAAGGATTCCTCCTTGGATTGTAGGTGGTGGCCCTTTCAGGGTTGTGGAGGTTTGATTCCTTGGTCTCCATGGGGCTGGAGTGGCATGTACCCCTGGCTGATCTAGTCGGTCTACATATTGGACTGGGCAAACCTCTGGGCTTTGGTTTCGAGGGGGTCAGATTGGAGTAGGACTATCGGCTGTTTGATGGGAAGATTGTTGTTCTACTTCTGCTTCTTGGATGTAGTCGAAGAGTCTTTGGACTTGGGGCTTGATTTCTTGAAGTTCCTGGTGGATTCCTTCGATGTTTCCCATGAGGACGGTTATTTTATTGTGGAGCTCGTTGGTAACTCCTAGTAAGGGTTGCACTTGTTCGGTCCAATCTTCTTCTTTTCTTCTTCGATAGTCCAGCCATGTGTTATGCCTTCTTTGATATTGTTGAGAGGCTGAATCAAGGGAAGTTTGTGTTTGGAGGTGACGAGCTTCTTGTTGGTTTTCTAAGGTTTCTAGACGTTGAAGGATGGTGGCTTGGTTCATTCTCATTTGATTGAGGACCCAGGCAAGAGAGTTTTCATGTCATTGAGCGCAGTGAGTGAGGCTCCTGTTGAGTTCACTTTGCCATTCCCTAAGGTCTCTTCTTAGCCTTAGGAGCTCGTTGGATGGCTCTCCTTCGATTCCTGGTATGGCATGGCCGAATGGGAATCATGGGTCTATGTTTTGTCCTAATTCTTCTGGAGGTATGGACATAGGTCTTTGAGCATTGTCCAGGTGGACAGTGTCCTCCAGAGGAGGAGGGACATGGATAGGGGTGGGTCAGATCGTAGGTTCTGCTTCTGATCTTTGGGAAGCTCGTGTTTCAGAATAGATGGATTCTGAGTATTGGAAGTGTGTTGATACTTCTCTTTCTGATTCGGCATCTCCTTCCTCTCCTGACTTGAGTTCATCCCTTTCTTCTCCTAAATCTAATCCTAAGGCTAAGGGTCTGGTTATTTCTGGTGTTGCTCCTAAGTTTGAGATAGTTCAGGATAAGTTGCTGTGTAGCTGTCAGGGAGAGGGTTCCGGGGATTCTTCTTGAAAGTTCCTGATGACCCTTATGGGTCTGGGTGCTCCAGGGGCTTGTGTTCTTTCTATTCTTTCTCTGTTGAGTCGATCTTGAGTGGCTTGTAGACCTGCTGCTCTTATCCTTTGATCTGGGGAAGGTTCCCTTGTGATGATAGTGGGAATTGCTTGTGTTCTAGGTGTGAAGATTCTGCCTTCTTGCATTCATTCATCTTGTATACTGTATGATCCGGGGACCTGTCCATTGACAGACATGGTGGACTGATCCATTGAGAGGTTGTTAGTAATGTCGCAACCCTCGTTGACGACACGGACTAAGTCCTGCTTGAGAGTTTTGTCGAGGAATATTATGGGTGGCGACTAAGGCCTAAGGTCAATGCCAGGTACGTTCTCCCTGTGTGCGGCGATGCAGAAGGTAGTGGGGATACCACTCAGATGGTTGTAGAGGGGATAAGACGAGACTAACAACCTGAGGGGTAGCTCAGGTGTGAGTTCGAGTATAAATAGCCAAGGCACTATGTACATGAGGAGTAGTGTGACAAAGGGAGAGTGTCCTTGGCAACCGAGACAAAGGAAAACACCATGGAGCGAAAAAGCGATAAAGACAAGGGAGCGTCCATGGGGATAAATACAAAGGGGAGGGCGAGCGCAAGCGAGACCAAACAGAAAAATAAAGAAATTCGAATTGTTGCGACTTGGGTCACAACACTGAGTTGTAAGACAGACCCATGCCCTATAGTAGTCAATTTGTTTGTGCTGGGAATTTGCCCATCATTCCTCACTGCAAGCAGACTTAGTCAGCCCTCAGGCAAAGTCTTAGCATTATAGTCAGTGGGCCACCACCTTATAAGTCCTATTCATATAGGTATATCATCAAAACCTGATCTTTATTGGGTCACAGTTTGTGCACCACCCAGATTGTATATCTCCCTAGTATTACAAGGCCCCTCTCTGAGCAGAAGAAGTCATCTTAACCATTCACAGTATTGGCTGCTAGGACCCCAAGGCAAAAAGGTAGTTCGAACTGACTTTTGGTTCCCACTCCAAAAAGTTAAGGGCAAGCTTGGTACTAAGACTAGGAGTAGGGTTTAGGGCATGGTTTCTAGGTCCTTTGGTATGCAGAACCAAGTGCAATTTTTCAAATTCCTTGACTTGATTGAGTATATGTGTCACCTGCCTACTACCATTGTACATAGAGATAATCTAGGCATTTACTTCTATTGTAACTGTTATACACCAAACCTTCTATCAGGCATATCACATGAAGTATACCAATGCAGGACTGCAAACAAAACCCCACAACCCTCCACAAGCACAAACACCCCCTCCAATTGACCTACACTAGGATCTATCCAATTTAGATCATGAGTCACCCTCAACAATTATCTTAGGAACAACAGAAGATATTAATCATTCCACCCAAAAGAAATAATAAAGGGAGGTTTATGAGCAGTAGGAGCACAAGTCAGGCAAGACCAACCATGTCTGAGTCCCAAATCCAACAACCCGATGTCAACCTTGAAACCCTATACCAAGAAATTCTCCAAATCAAGCAAGACATCAAAACCCTCAATGACCAAATGGTCACACAATTCACCCTCCTCCAAAACCCATTGGAGGAAATTACAAAAATTGCCAAGGAAATTAGGGATACTGTCGAAGATAAATCCCAAGAAAGAGAAGAAGGAGAAGAAGATACCAAATCAAGAACAGATCCATATGGGTTCAGGCTCTTTGATGGAACAACCCCAAGGGCAAGAGATAAGGGCAAGGAGAAGACAGAGCCAACTCCCAAGCCAGGCATGGGTCTGGCATCAAGCTCAACAGGCCACCTCAGTACAATCAGAGAACCCCAATCAATCTTCGGTAATACAAGGACCTGCTTCTCTCAACCACCTTCTGGCCCAACCCAAACACCCACAAGGGGAAGATCCCCTACAAAAGAATGCTCTCCTACAAGGCAAGCTTCACCGACCAAAGAAAAGAAAAAGCAAAAGGTCAAACTAGATCCCCCAACCAAACTCAAAAGCATCATACCAAAAGACATAAAGAAATGGATCTTGGATGCAACAGTATGGGCACAGTATTATGAAGATGAGTTTGAGTCAGAAGAAGTTGTCCTACACTTATTCACCCTTCTCAAAGGAGAATTAGCAGATTGGGCCTCCCCTTTTATGGGAAAGTTACTCACACAACCCCTCACAGCACCTATCCGAACCCTCAAAGGGCTGTTCAGAACTCTTGTAGAAGCATATGGTGACCCAGATGCAGAAAGGGCTGCCACTAGGAAAATTACAGAGTTAAACCAGACAGGAACTACAGTGGAATACACCACCAAGTTCTGCATGATTGTGGCAGACCTAAATTGGAATGAGTTGGCCCTAATGGGGCAATACCAATGAGGCCTTCACTGGAAGGTACAGGAAGTTCTCTCTCAAAGAGACAACCTGCCTACCACACTCCAAGGGATGATTATGGTGGCACAAAGGATTGATGCCATCTGTCATGAAAATGAGGAAAGCCATCCAAAGAAAGAAAAGCCCAAGGACAAAGAAAAGGGTAAAACAAGCACCCAAGGGTCAGGATTGACTACCAAGGAAAAGGTAGTGGATAAGGAGAACTTCATTGATCAAGACAAGAGGGATCATCATTGCAAGGAGGGACTGTGTATCAAGTGTGGTGAAAGTGGACACAGCATCAAGGACTGCCCCAATGGGTGGCACAAGTCCAAGCTCAAAAAGGAGGAGAAGAAGGAACCCAAGAAAGAGAGTGCTAAGATAGCACAAGACAAACCAGAAGAAGTTGAAGTAGAAGCTGAGTCAGGAAAAGAGTAAGGTCTTGTATGTCTGTGGATACAAAGACCTTGTCAGAAGTTTTCAAAGAATATGTATATAACACAATGGAATCAAATTGCCCCCTCCTCTATACAAACATATCTTTGGTAAACTTTGATGCAGAACCATTATTAGCTCTTATCGACTCCAGCACAACTGCTAGTTTTATACATCCAAAACTAGTAGAAAAACTTAAACTTCCATCCATAACCTTACAATGACCACATCTTATCACCATGTTGGATGGATCCTCTCCTTGAAAAGGAAAAGTCTGGTGAAAAGCTTCCCTAAGATTCATTTGCAAGGGAAGACATAATAAGTGCAATTTCCTAGTAGCAGATATTGGACACAACCAATTAATCCTAGGAAATAATTGGTTACAAAAATATAACCCAATCATTGATTGGGCTGAGGAAACCCTACAATTCCCTGAATTAGTTGATATTGCTACAGAAGAGGATGCAGACCAGGATCCCCTTCAAGACATACCGTCGAATTATCACAAATTCTCCAAGGTGTTTGGAGAAGAAGAATTTTCAAAGTTACCACCCCACCAAGACTTTGACATCACTATTGAACTCAAAGATGATGACAAAAAACTCAATAGTCCACTATATGCCATGACTGATTTGGAGTCTGCCAAATTAAAAGAATGGCTAGAAAAGGAACTCCAAGATGGTAAAATCTGACCCAGCAAATCCAGTATTTCGAGCCCAATAATGTTTGTTCCCAAGGCAGATGGAAGAAAATGACTAGTTGTTGATTACTGGAAATTAAATGACAACATGATCAAAAATGTCTACCCCTTGCCAAGACCTGATGATCTAATGGCCAAGGTCAGGGGAGCTAAAATTTTCACAAAACTAGATTTACAATGGGGATATAACAATGTTTGAGTCAAAGAATCAGATGTCTGGAAAACTGCCTTCCAAACCAAATATGGACTATTCGAAACCTTGGTCATGCCATTCAGCCTTACAAACACCCCAGCAGCTTTTCAACATTTCATGAATTCAATCTTTAGGGATATGCTGGACATTAACATGGTCATCTATTTGGACAACATCCTCATATTTTCACAAAAGGAAGAAGACCATCAGGGACATGTGGAAGAAGTCCTCTGAAGGCTACAAGAAAATGAACTCTTTTGCAAAGGATCCAAGTGTTTCTTCCACAAGAAGGAAGTAGATTACTTGGGAATTGTTATTTCTGTCAATGGGTTCTCTCTAGACAAACTAAAAGTGCCACAGTACTTGAATGGCCAGTACCTGAGAACAAAAAACAACTCCAGAGCTTCTTAGGGTTTGCAAACTTCCTATGACGATTTGCCAAAGACTTCAGCATCATCGCCAGGCCCCTAAACAACCTTCTGAAGAAAGATGTGGAATGGCATTGGGGGAGAGACCAACAAGTTGCATTTGCAGGGCTAAAGAAAACCATTACTGAAGCCCCAGTACTAGTACATGCAGACCTGACAAAACCGTATTTCTTAGAAACCAATGGTTCAGGAGCAGCTATGGGGGCAGTGTTAAGCCAAAGGCAAGAGGATGGCTGGTTACACCCCATAGGATATATGTCTCAGTCATTCAAGGATGCAGAGCGAAACTATGATACACATGATAAGGAGTTACTGGCAATCATCCAAGCATTGGAATTTTGGAGAATCTTTTTGGAAGGAACAATCCTTCCAATTATGGTATTTACTAATCATCGCAACCTTGAGTATTGGCAAGAAAGCCACAACTTTAACTGTTGACATGCATGGTGGCATATCTTACTTGCCAATTACAATCTACAAATCCACTATTGACCTGGCAAGCAATCCAATAAGCCAGATGCACTCTCCAGAAGGAGTGATCACCTTGATATCCCCCCAGAACCCCAGATCATGCTTCCCAAGGAAGTATTCACCAATGTGGTATCCATCAACACACATGCCCACATACAAAACCTTATTGAGGCCATATTGGATTAAGATGAAAGTCTAGAAGAAATTCTTCATTTTTTCCAGGTCAAACAAGAAGAGGCAGCCCCCTACATCAAAAAGTCCTTCAAAGATTACTCAATGGAAGGAGGACTACTTTTCTATCAAAACAAGATCCTGGTACCAGCCAATGAATCCATCAAAAAATCTATCCTCCAACTATATCATGACAGCGTCATGGCCAGGCACCCAGGCAGGCAGAGAACACTGGAATTGGTCAACCAAAAATATTAC
>WSTI01007912.1:0-10471 GCA_019616915.1 Ceratobasidium sp. 423
AGGTTGTGGGCTAAATGCCGGAAAGCGGTTGCTTGGAGATGAACATGACTCGATCCCAATGGACGTTGAGGAGCGGGTTAGTACCTGGCTGTGTATCTCGTAGGCATGACCCTGGGGGTCATGGTTGATTTAGGTGAGTCTTAACTTATCGTCTTCCATTTTTCGACGAAGTTGAATGAGAAGTTCTTATTTGACACTTAGTAGTGGGTCTCTGCGCGGGTGTCCTCAATCTGTTCTGTGTCTCCTGGGGAATGGCGTCGCGCAGTACGTCTTCGTTTTCGACCGGTCTTATTGGTCGGCTCATGGTGGTTGGTTTTTGAAGTGTCGCTACAAGAGCCTCATACTGCCGAATATCCCAAATCCAAATTAGTAGCTAGTAAGCGAGGCGGTTTGTGTCTCCGTAGCAAAATAGAGGATAATTTCTATACTATGAGGTCAGTCTCTATGAGGTCAGTCGAAGGATGCTACTTTGGCTCTTGATTTTTATCTTGTTCTAGTCGCACCCTTTGTGCCGCTCTCTGGTCCGCTCTCAGTCCGTTCTCTGCTCCTAGCCTTCTGCAACGTATTATACTCTCGAATGCTTATCCACCAGTAGAATCCGCTTACACCCTGGACCAAGCTCGGGGTCCAGATACGGCGGGAACAAGGCTCTGGCCGGTATCGGCTACCAAACTTCTTGGCTATTTGGTCCGGCACGAGTGCGGAATTTTGTCCGGACATGGGGGTTGCATGCTAGTAGACTGTGAGACGCGAGTGGTCTCTGTCGAATGGGAGAGGGAGACGGCGACGTCGAAGCTTAGGAGTGAGCGTTGACTAGCCGAATATCTCGTATTCGACAGAAGGGTTGAGGGCTAGATACAGGAGATAGCGAGTATATATAGATGTAACGAGCCTTGTTTGTCCATGTATCCATGAAAGGAAATAACGAGTGGAGCGAGTTATGTAAGATAAATCCGAAATGAAATGGTCATGTGACGTGCCACTGGCGCGACCCTCACATAGACAGCCGCTTCTGACCGGAAGCCCCGCTTTCAAGATGTTAAGAATTGGCCTGCAAGATGTGGACTCGCTCGTGGATAGATGAACGGGCCGCAAGAGGCGGGGGTCGCGGTTTCCGACCGGTTAAGGAACTTAACCATACTAGATCACCAAGTACCGACTCGGAAGCTCGATTTCGAACTGGTGGGTGGGCACGAATCCCTTTCACAAACGCATAAAAACTGTACCTCGAGGGTCGGTAAGCATGGACAAGGCGTCTCTCGTTCCATCCCCTAGAGTAACGACAATGTTCATGCCTAGTCCCTGGACCGAGCCATACGCGCCTGCGAGTGTATACAAGGGTATTATCCGGCTCCAGTTAAGTGTTGTATCTACACCTTGGAGAAGTCCGGTGATCTTAACAAGTCCATGAACGGCTCAGGTGAGGAGCACTACAAGACCCACACCGCCCTGCGCTAATGGCGAATGAGGGCAGATCGCTTGCGACCTTCAATACATGCAGGTTACGTGAAACTCACATCAGCAAAACGGCGCTAAAATTGCAATGGTTCGCAATCCATTACAATAGTAACAATCCTCACAATGTGTGTAACGTTCCAGACCACATTGGAACGCCTTAAAACACACCTGGTCCTTCTCGCAATGGCACCGAAATCGACTATAAGTGTGGAGTATTATTTGGGCGGTGGCAAAGATTTGGCGTCACACAATGATATTTCCCTGCATATAATTGCTTCTAACAGCTCGTGATGGTCGTCTAATGATTTTTGTGGGCTGAGCCACCCGCGCTTCAATACTCTCCCACACCCTTGCCTATTTTTAATCACTCGTCTTTTATGAGGAGTCTAATCATATGTATTCATGTATTAATTTATATATTGATGTCCAGTAGACGAGGGTGCCAGAAACGCACAACGACAATCTTCCCACTTGACCGAATCGTGTACTATTCACCTTCGGTACTCCGCTCACAACGGGACTATTCAAGTTGCTAAAGTGATGATAACTACAATGATCGTCGGTTACTAAAAATTTACCGATCGACAAAATAGCTTACTATATGCTAGTACACACCACCGAATTGACTAGATATAACTAATATTCACCTTGGTACTAGCAAGAGTTCGTATAACTGTGAATCGGAGCGACGACACCGACCGGCTGGCACATTGGTTGCGCTAGCGTTCTGCGATAGGGTCGCCGAAAGCCTAGTTATATACACCTACAGCACACTCCATGGTCTTTGGATAGTGAAGTCGCTCCACCCTGGTGGTTTGGCTCTTCGGCTGTGGAGCTACTATGTCGGCTCTCGGAGCAGGGTGGTTGATAGACCAATCGCGATGCATAACAGAACGTCCACTGGGAGTCCTATCGTCTACAATACGTTGTCTTAGGATTCTCGGCGGGCTTCAGTTCTCCATGGTAACATCGCGCGAGTAGTAGTTGAACCAGAACGATGGATTGATTGAGCTGCACAAACCGGCCATGGTGTGGCACATAAAGTGGAGCCTGGGAACGCGGGAAGAGATGTATACCACATCTATCGGTGTAGTTTTATAGGGATGAAAAGCTCCCCATGTCAATGCTGCTACATGAATACGCGCATGAATGGGGATGTAATACTGTGATAGATTCATGGGCGGGTATGAGCACTTGCAAAGATGTGCCAAGCCTCCTAGTGGTATCGCAAGACCTAGTAATACGTACACCAGATTGTAAGGATTCATTGAGACTCGATTGCCAGGTGCTCAATTAACCTGACTCTGGGAAATCGATTGCAATGGGTTGTAACTCGAGATACATCAAAATGCTGATAGATGATGGGTGAATTTTCCAACGTCCCAATCGCTGTGTAACAAACTAGCCGTTTGGGTGATGGCCATCAACAATATGATCACGTGAAATAGACTTTGCGCTTGCTTGGCGCCATCCCAACTCTGCCTCCGCACGTCAATCTCCTCCAATACCTCCACAACCCGACATGTCACCCATTCCTCGTGTGACGCCTTTCCCCCCTCGAATACACGCACGAACGCACGCTGGGTCATGGTTTGATGGGTAACCACCACCAACACTCTAGCCGCCGCAACATCAGGTTCGACCGCTGTCCAGTCCCAAACGTCGTCGGAATGAGAACTACGCTGCATTCTAAAGCTTTGATCCACTTGTTGATTAGCCCGACTGGACTTGCTCGTAGCGTGGATGAACGTCAAAAATCAGGCGGTTGATGAGGCGAACGCACCTTGGCTGCGCGAATCATTGAGGAGTGGAGTCAAAGCCTTACACGGCGGGATGGCACGATCTCCATGCTGTTGCGGGGTATGCCCACTGGTCGGCCCTAGGTGGGCGAGTGGAAGAGGAGGCGCCGCTACAAATGAGGAGCAGGCTACTTGGTCAGTATCGTGTCGGTATGATCATGGGGATTAGTTGATTTAGGTGAGTCTTGACTTGTTATCGTCTACGTATCGACACGGCCGATGATGTATTTTCATATTGATATCTCGTAGCAGCAAATCCTCGCTGTCGTTCTGATGCCAGCATACGACCCCAAGCTCCGAGGCTCCCTGACCCTATCTCGATCCCGGCTCAACGCACACGCCGCGAGTCATGAGGTTGGCTGTCCAACGTCCTTTGGTTTCCTACCGGCTAAAGAGTCTAAATATACCAGGTTTTCCATTACTTCAAATCGATTTAGAGCTTATACATCTGTTACGTCGCCCTGAACCCCATACGACGGATAGTTGACGTCCAGACATTGCCCGGATCGAACTTACTACCGTCCGCAATACGCAGACGTGATTTGGGATAGACCGGGCTCTGCAGGACCTCCACTCGTCATTCTCGGACCAAACAATCGATCGTCTGGAACTGTATCGCCGAGTCGTCCGCCGGCCAGAATGTTGTGCAAGTAATCCCAGAGTCGAGCCTTATCCTTTAATACGGAGGCAGAGATGGAAGCATTATTTCCTTCTCTTCCAACGGATGGTGTGTATATGTATGTTGTGGCTATTGGCCATCAGGGGAGTATATAGCTGATTACCGACCAATCTAGTTTTTGTTGAGCGCCACAGCGCTTATCCTCCGATGAATTGAAAATTGACCATCGCGTGCCTGCCGTCCAAGGCCGTCCCTCGAAAATCGTGATCGGATGTCGGGAAGGGGGAAGCCCAAGTTTCAACGATGAGAACCATAATGCATTGATACCAGCGCTACCTGCCACAACCTGAATCCATTTACAATCGACGCCCCATAGCGGGCGGGTCGCATAGTTCGGTTCAAGGCATGCAAGGTCGCCGCGCTATTCCCTTTCAAAGGAGTAGTAGTAGGCACACCGTGCACAGGTCGATAATTCTAGTTGGATGGCTCATCTCCATGCACCGCAAGGAGTTTCGTTGCGATATCACAATCGGGTAAATTACAGTTATGCGCATGGGCCAGCATGATATTTCTCAGACGTTTGAATATTCCCATTCCATCTCCCAGTCGCTCTGTCCATCCATCTCGGGTTCAACCTCCAATTCCTTCAGTGTTTCGGGAGTTATAGGCTTCATCTAAGAACCGCGTTGTGGTGTGTATAAATAGTTACCACACGAATGATGAAGTGCTCACTTCATTCCAAACAACTCTTGCGCTGGGACGATCCTTGGGGTCAAAAGACCAGCACTTCACAATTATATCCCAGAGTTTATTGCCATATGTGCTTCTCTCTGGAATGATCTCCATGGGCCGCTTGGGAGTCTTTTTGTTAACCACAACATGTGTGTATAGCGCACGGTCCGTCTTCAACTCGTCCTGAAAAGGAGCCTTTAAGGTGAATGCTTCCTAAGTTCCAAGCGCATGAGTGGAGGTATAGCATATATTGGCTTAGCCACTAATACCAGGATTGTCTGGTGTGGCGTGTCAGTCAAAGAGTACGATGGGGAATAATGGAACCTACCATTCCAAGCGAGTAAACATCGGCGGACATTGTATACGAGCTGGTGCCTTCAAGTATCTCTGGCGCCTGGTAATCCCATCCTTTATCCAGTACAGTTCCAGCTAAATGATATAACTCTTGACTTACTGTCCATCGAGGTGAGAGACTAGGCCCCGTGTTCGTTTGGGTGAACTGAAGAGTTGCATCGAGTAAGCCAGCATTGCCAAAGTCCATCAACATTGGCGTTCCATCCTTGGCAATCAAGATATTCGCCTGAGATGCACACTTGGATAAATGGGCTGAATCTGGTAGGGGGTGAATAGCTCACTCCTTTTAGGTCACCATGAACCTACAAGTGCAAATTTTATACATATATATCATATCAGATACAGTACCACGTTTGGGAGTAAAAGGCACTAACGATACCATTCTCATGTAGATATGCAAGTCCGGCGCATATTGATGTACTCTAGAGTTGAAATTGGTTGAGACAATCGGGCTGAATGTCCAAAGGTGGCATAACTCACCAACTGGCATCGGTCGACAGATGGGTGCTTTGACAAATAGTGCGACAAATTTCCGTTCTCCTCCCAACGTGATATCATCGCAAGATCTCCACGAAAAACAGCTAGACCTATCAGCTCGACTACATTCGGGTGCTTGCATTTCGACCATGTGTAAATCTCCTTCGCGGCTCGCTATATCGACGGAGTAAGGGCGGCTTGTAAAAATAATGCTAATCCAACCTGACCTTATTGTACACCATAGGTAACTGACCCGAGTCATAGTATGTGCGGATGGTCTTGATGGCAACTGAGGTTCCGTCGAGCAGTCGTCCACGGAAGACATCCCCTAAGCCACCTTTAGCAATTGGATACCTGGAACAATTCAGCTCATCAAGTAATGATGTCAGGTCAGCGCAGTCATGTTTTGTAAGGATGGTAACAATTTCAGCACATGTCTATACAAAAAATGTGAGTCGCAGTTTAGGCTGTGGCAATGATTGGGGCATTTGCATACCATAGTGGAAGTAACGACGTGACCAAGGTCTTGATCAATCGTAGCCGTGGTTGGATTCGGGGGAACAACAACTTGACCAGCCGGTGTCTCCTGCTATAGGGATGTGTCAATATTTCGAGCGTTGGGATAGTGAGTTGCAACCCACATTTAGTGGAATATCTGGCAGGGATATTTGCTAACGGGTGTTGATTCAGTGGGTTGAATGAGGGATTATGTGCCAAGCATCGCATAGTGGTTATAACCAAGACCAGTGGGATGGCAGCAGAATCATAGCACTCACATGCTATCCATCGAAAATAGTGAGCACGATGACGTGACCCAAACGATAACAAGGTAGCACTCACTGGCTAAATGTAGCGAGTATGGTGAGCCTGGTTTAGATTATTCAAACAGGTGTAAAATGCTGCTCACTTTCTGCAGATACAGTGCATTGTGAGTTAGCACAAGGTGGCTCGAACAGAGTACAGGAGATTTCACACATTCTATATGCAGTGAGCAACATGAGCATTGACCAGATGAGACAAATGCATGCAGGATCCTACTCACATCCTATATCCACCAAGTATGGTGAGCATGGGTTAGACAGCTCAGATGAGTGCATGATCCTACTCACCCACTATATCCACCAAGTATGGTGAGCATGGGTTAGACAGCTCAGATGAGTGCATGATCCCACTCACAGGCTATATCCACCAAGTATGATGAGCATGGGTTAGACAGCTCAGATGAGTGCATGATCCTACTCACTCCCTATATCCACCGAGTATGATGAGCATGGGTTAGACAGCTCAGACAAGTGCATGATCCCACTCACCCACTATATCCACCAAGTATGATGAGCATGGGTTAGACAGCTCAGATGAGTGCATGATCCTACTCACCCACTATATCCACCAAGTATGGTGAGCATAGGTTAGATGACTCATATGAGAGCATGATCCTACTCACCATCTATATCCACCGAGTATGGTGAGCATGGGTTAGACAGCTCAGACGAGTGCATGATCATACTCACAGACTAAATCCATTGATTATAGTCAGAGTGATTACAAGTGCGGTGGAAATCAATTCTGGCGTACCTTTGGTTTCTTATCCTGGTCATGTTACCCAGTGGAATCCGTTCAATTCCGGGTACGCGTAAGTACCCCTCACACCGATAATATCCATCTGTCAACTCACGTCTGTATTTGCGTTAGTGCCACTTATTTCGCCTCTTCACCTAGTTCTGAACCCAGCAACGTATGCGTCGGGTAGTTAATAATTAGCACTTGCGGTACCCCATTCCAAATCTCTACCCATACAGTACCTTCGAGCAGTTCGGAGCGCGTATCTCGAAATTGTACAAACAAATCAGAGAATTTCCCCGAGAGGTTACTGCAACCAAAGCGCTGAGGGTGTGCAAGGGCAAACCTTCATGGCATTGCCGCATGTACCTTACGTGAGACCCATGTGGCTTCATCACGTGAGTTTATTATTTGATATTCATTCACTCGACTCGAAGCTTGCTCCCACACCTGACATATCATCCGCTTATCATTCAGCACTGTTTCTACTCCGAACTCACAGTAGTCACCTTTTCACCTAGACAACACACTAGCGACCCCAGCCATTGACCCCGCCCCCGCAACAACTGGTTCCACAACGATAGACCTCCCAAATTTCACCAACTGATCACCACCCCCTACTGCAGACACCGATACCGTTCACTGAATGACATTGCGCAAAGTAGTCCTCGGATCTCAAGGTCCTCAAAGGGTGGGTGGATCGTTGAAAACCCCGGCTCCCTGACATGCCATGGTTCGATCGCAGAGGATGTGAAGGAAGAGGGCAAACACTTTACAGGATGGAATGGTGCGCTACCTCTCGTATTCTCAGCTATCTCCGCCGGTCGGCGCTAAAATACACTCGAAGCAGGAGAGGGGAAGAGATGGCGCTTGCTGCGCATGTGGGTTGGGTCCTTGACTGAGTATCATGTCGACGGGACCACGGCAGATCGTAGTCGATTTAGGTGAGTCTCATTCTACGATCCTGTGGTGTTTGACAACTAATGTGCCATATCCTACTCAGATACCGCAGCAGCAAGTCCCTGCTCTGCTTTTTTGGTGTTGATGTACGCAGCCCATGTTCAATTGGCCCCGCTCGATCCCAGTCTCAACGTCCACGGCATAGGTCCGGAGGATCGACTGCCCGGTTTCCTAAATTCATTGTCATTCCATTCCTGCAGTCCCACCCATTCACAGATTTTAATTATGAACTGGATGTCGATGCCCGGCATCAAGCTGCGAGAGTGGCAGATGCAATCCTGGAAGAGCACTGGTGCGTCCTATATTCATGCAAGGCCTCTGTCCCTGTATCGGGCCGATTGATCAGAAGTCACATACGGTTAGATAGCTGGTTCAGATACGCGGTCAGAACTCCGAGTCGCCAGAATACGACCGACACCGAGATATCAAGCAAACCTGGGGTAGGAGGCCGTTCGCTGCAGAGTCCGAAAATACCTATTCATCCAGTACGTTGGCTCGGTTTCGGACTATTAACCCGATTTGACCACCCTATTCGAGAGGTATGCAAGGATATTTCTCAAGTCGCCACGCGAATGAAAAATGCGTCCCGGACTCGGACGCTCCAAAGCAACGCTAGTTAATGCCAAGATGGGCGGACGCAATCTATGGTCGAGTGCGTTCCAAAATCTACGTCTATTATTCCGGGTCTAGACAATTTATCGTCCGGAACTCTGCGGGTGAGTCGTTCTCCAGAGGGGCGTTGGTCGCATCCTGCGAGTCAAGTCTCAGTCCTCAATGTAGACCAAGGCGTGGGAGTTATCTTTTCTTGTCGTCTAGCGGATGGCATATATGTATTTCGTGGCTTTCCCACCCGGATAATACATATTCGGTCTACCGATTCGTCAAGTTTTTATTCACACCAACAAACCACCACGGCGCTTAGTTTTTGATGAATTGCAAACTGTACGCCATCCTAGCGATCTGATGCTTTGGCGTGTATTCGTCAAACTTGAAGAGAGTCGAAACTCAAACCTTCTAATATTTCTAGGTATGTGACCCAGTGATCTGAACGATAGCCTTAAATACCAGGTACAGGCACCAGCGGTTATATCGAACATCATCCCATGAGGTGGCCGGGATGATGATCATTCCGAGACCAGAGTGTATGCACCACTAATTGCGACTATTACGGCTACATGCTCCCGTATATGCGGGTTTTTGTGGGGTTTATTCTTCGCGATATATTTTGACGGAACTAACTCCAATGGTTCTTGGCTAATGCTCAGTCTGAGAAAACGCAGCAGTCCCCACCACCTGCACGTAATCCCTGGTCTCGCACTCGCACAAGTAATAAATCAGGCAAGAGCACAACGTATTTTTCCAGGCATTCTGCTACGCTTGCCATACGTCTCCCAATGAATCTGGCACCCCAACGTTGAGGATAGGTTGCCCGAAATACTCCGAGCAAAGTAGGGGGCGGGTAAAACAATTAGTAAATCGTTAAATTGGACCCTGTTGTCATTATTCATCTTCCAAACGCTGGTTTAGGTCAAAACCGCGTCCCGGTAGGCAGATGTGAAAGTACCCTAACGGAGTGCTGAGTGGTTGATACATGGGTTATTCACTGTATACTTAGACGCGGGCCGGATGGGAACCGATGGTGGGTTATTGACCAATAAGCGTCACTTCCTTCGTTCCCCAACTCTCATTGGCTATATAGCCAGATCCGTTATTTAGACCGTAACTAATATCCCGGTGCTTGGGTGCGGAAAACTCACAATTTCATCAGATAAAACTTATACTTTAGCTCGGAATTTGCGAGGCACCTACTTGGTGTAAACTTGAACGCATATAGTTTGGTATGGAAATCAGCTTGAAATAGGTTTACTCATTGGCTGTAGGTATGATTTATCCCCATAAATAATTGTATACAACTTACTGTTGAGTTTTCCGAGCTGGAATACGCGCACGAAGTGCCTGCGAGACGGTTGAGGAATACGGATCTGAGGGTCTGGATTGCTGACAAAGAAAGGACCTTTGGACCCCTCGCAGATCCTGCCTCCATATTGGGGGGGGGAGACCTTGGCAAGCAAGGTGACGCAGGAAAAAATGATTCAAATGGTATTCATATTGTATCCCCGGAATTGCACTACGGGAAATCGCCGTACCGAAAAAGGGTGTCATCTGTACTGTGTACTGTCAGGGTGTGCTGTCAGAACCAAAAGAGAGTTCTTGACAGGTGCCCGAAAACAACGAGTTCCCAACGTACTGTTTCAGGCATGTGGTCAGAAGCCAAACAGTCCGCTTCGAACTGTCGGACATATTAATCACAGCACCCCTGGTACTGTGATCTAAACCCTCTTGTTCAACAGTACCAGCAGAACCGTGGCCTCAAACCAGTACTCGCAACTTAAGGGTGGGCTCGCGTGACTTCTAAAATCATGAATCTCGAAGCTTACGCCACGGCGCTTGTCAGCCAGGGTACTAATGGGCACAGCCACTCAACACACTCACTTGCAACCGACCACCACCA
>WSTI01007913.1:0-10455 GCA_019616915.1 Ceratobasidium sp. 423
ACCAGAGGGGGACATGTGAGAGGGGAACAGGTCTAGCGAATGCATGATTTACAGGGTGGTTGGGACGCGCAGGCCAAAGTGGAGCCTTATAACCGAGGTGGGGCAGGGGGAGGTGGCGGCCGGGTTGAAGTTCGGATCAACGTGTTAAACACGAGGCGAGCTGTGCAGTTATGCTTTGGGGTCCGAAGCTGCGCACAGATAAATACGAAGGCTGACTCCGGCTGAGTTCCCGCATCTTCAAGATGACTTGCCAGATTTAGATGACGTGGTCGACATGACAAGTTTATCTAATCCCGGATTTTCAGGGTTCACGGCGCTTCTCCCCCGAGAGGGCTTACATTATCCGGACTCCCCACGCCCGCTGACACCGCGGCTGCTTCATTTCCCACCGTTTCTTCTTAAGACATCGGCACGGCATGTGATAGTGCATGCGTACCTTAATTAAAAGATCGGGATGTGCTGTCCCCGTTCCGGGATGGTCCTTGAAATTCCAATCGAACAAGCGAGCGGGATGCGTAATCCGGCGGGTTGACGAATGAAACAGTGAAGGAGTTTCAGCAGTCCAAACATGAGCCTGAAGCCACTAAGGCAGGTGACATCCAGATTCCACAAGCGACCCTGAGTCACAAACTTGACATATCTCTTCCGCATCGCCGTAATTCTGCATTTTGACTTATAAGAATGACGCGCACTTGCACTCTCGAGTGATCTTATAACTTTGTTTCGTGCAAAACGATGCCGTTCAGCAATAATGCCGGGATTAGTGCTCAGGGGGCCTGTAGGAACTATTTGTCGCCTGCCTCTGAGGCTGTGAAGTGATCGAGTCCGACTTGAACGGGGGCTGAGCGATCTCCGAGGACTTTATATGCTGGTCAATCCTGATCGGATCCACCGAAGCTCGATTGCACCGGCTAATTATGGTGATTGTCAGCACATCCGAGAAAGTAGAATTTCGAAATCCGGTGACTTGGCGCAGGAGTATCGACTCACTGTTGTGGGTGGTGGCGACTTGTGGGCATAAAATATGCGACGAAATCGGGACAAATGGGCTCGATTGATGGACTAGAGGATCCCAGATTGGAATGTAATTAATCTATGACGACCCTCTCAAGATGTTTCAGAATACGTTCGAGACTGTGTTTGCAATCATTGTAAAATACCATGAGTTTATACGACTTCAATTCCTCACCACGGGTTGATATCCTAGCTCGCGCCTACTCGAACCCAGGTGAATCCCTCAAGTATGTGCTACATGTGCATATGTGGTAGGATGGCATTGGGCCTCAAGATAGCATCGCTGTGGAGATATCGGGGTCGAGGCCGCACTCATGATATTAAGGTTTCGATACGCGAACTGCGCGCTTATCCTTCGATCCGTACTGGCGAGGATCGAACGTAGATTTCAAAAATAACGATATCCACGACCGGGCATAAGCTTTTGCTTACCCATTGACGCTGACCACGCATACAATAGACTGCCGTTTCTTGAAGCGTCCGAAAGGGGGATTCTGGGGGGACGTATGTTATACGTTGTTGAACTACAGCGATTTTGGACGGCTGGAAGACGATGAAATATGGATGCTTGTCTATATGTGGGGCTCCTACAGCCGCGTAAAAGTCGTACCTACGAGTATTGTGAGAACGGCGCACGCTAGCTAACCGAATATCTAACCCTTGGGAGGGGGCTTCGTGTCATTGCAGCTGGCCTCGTGTATCTAGCTCCGTTTCGACACGAGGTTCTCGATCCTCGGTCAATTCAGTTATTTAATTGTCCTGGCCCGCTGGATCAAGCTGCCCATCCCATGACCCACCCTCGTGAGGTACGCAACCTTTACCAGCCCGTTCACGGATGTGGTTCTGACATTGAATGGTCAGGTCTAAGTCTCCAGATAAACGGGTGATATACACTTTCTTATCAACCTTTCCAAGCGCCAACATGCCACAATTCCTACACCCCAGCGCACCTTCGGCTGACTGGTGGGGATCTCTATCAAATTCCAGCAGCAAGGAGAAGCGGATCTCAATGAACTTTGGGAGAGAATGGGGTACAGGGCCCGTATTCAATTGGTATCGGCGGCTACAGGAGTCCTCGGTCTCCGTCGAGCGCCTACAGATCCGGGTCGATCACAGCACGCCACCTCACCGCTTTGTTGCCGCACACCTTCGAGGCAGCAAGCGAGTGTGCCGTTTCGATAGGCGTCCAGAGACCCCCAAGCCCGGAACGCTTTTCCTTGAACTCTTAGGGGCCCCGACTCGTAAGGCAGCAGACGAGTGGACTCTTTACGAAGCAGAACAGTGGAAAAACTCCAACCTCAATGCCTCGACTCATTGCGAATTGGACATAGAGTTACCGACTCACACGAACCTTCTCCTCATCCTAGCGGCATGCTATGCTTTAGCTAAAGATAGTAAGGCATGCAACTACGAACTATTTCGATACAACTGCTACTTTTTTTCTTGGACTATCACTATGATTGTAGCTCGTCATGCACTTCCCCTTATTCCACCATCCCCACAGCAAGTCGTCCAGTCAACTAGCCTTCCCACAGAGATCAAACAGATAGCTGGCTCTGTCGCTGAAAGGACTACTGCTGGCTTAATCGCCATGGTCCTTGACACGATCACTGCGGTCCGCAACAAGACCGGTACAGATCTCAACCCGGGGTTAGGCAAGCGCGAACTTCTAGTATGGGGGTTACCAACCAACGTTTTTTGCTTCTTATTGCGTTCTGGCTTTAAACTACGTTTACGTACCGGCCTGGAGACTCAGCTAAGGGAAAAGGTTAGACTCCAGCTAGAGCAGTGCGCCAAGGAGGTACTAGAAGAGATACTCAGCAAACAGAGCCCGGCCAAAGAACTTGGTCATAACCGTCTCTGGGTAACAGAACTCTTGGGCGATTTCCGGCTCCTATTTGAGCAACAGCTGATCAGAGTCATCTGGGGTGCTATCCTCGATATTGCTGCAGAAGGGTACGGCAGCCCAGAGCCGGGAGACCTAATTCAGAAATTGAAACATCACCCAAAGCTCCGTTACCGTATGAAGTACCGTCTTTTTGGCGCCAACGTGGTGCAATTCACACAGATATGGACTGAAGCTTTGCACCGGGCGCTGCCAGCTGCGCGGGCGGCCACTAATGACTTGACTAAAGTGGATCAGTTCGTTTCTGAGGAGGAGAGACACAAAGCTGTATTCAATGCGGCATTCGTTGCGGCAAAGAACGAAGCATTACTTGGCGCTCAAGATGTTGTAGCCCGAACTAGCCCGAGTATGGATAATAGAAAGCGGGAGGAGATGTGGGAACTGATATGGGACCGCTGGGAAGAAATATGGAGCTCCTTCGAAGATCATTCGCGAGACACGGTAGTGGGGCTCATGAAACAGTCGGTAGAAGATATGGTGAGAGTCGGAGCGACGGCAATTGTTGCGGCTGTGGAGAACGATCAAAGTAGATGCCTGCAAACCACTATCACACCTATATCTCACGTAGGTGAACTGGGTCTTCTACAGGGCTGTGGTACTCATTTGATGCTCTAGACCACCCTTGAACAGATTGGAAAGAAGACAACCCTGGGAGATATTCAAAATAATATTATCAAATTTATCCGTGATTCATACCCCCAAACCTTCGATTCGTACATTACTAGCATTCAAGAGGACATGACGCAAGCATGGAACATGTCTCAAGAATATTTTCAGACCCTTTTACCACCGTAGGACCTATGCCCACCTCAACGAAAGCCATTCGCTGACTTTATTTAATAGTTCTAACCCCAAGGTTCACTCCAATTGTGTTCGGGGTTGGCGCTCCAGCGGCTACAGGCTGGATGTTATGGACTAATTTAACCAGTATTTGGGTGATTTTCGATATGATGATGTGCAGGATAGGAAGCTTGGGGATTGGAATATGGTTGGCAAATGGATAAGTGTATAGGCCGCGTGTAGTAATCTTGGAAAGTAATTGATACCAGTGATCCATTGATGACTACTACTCACGGGATCGGATCACACCCTACTTTTTGAGATCGAGCTTGCAGAGTCGGGTCTAAAAGAAAACATAATGCGAACGAATTCATAATCGATTACTCCATTATTATGGGAGCCCTACACGGTTTTTGAAGAAAGCGAAACCAAGCAGAATCTTCGGTGGGTGTCCTATGGGATGCTTCAAATATTCAGGGCCGATTTACAAATCCTCATACCTCCGTCTCGAGCAAAGGTACGGTGGGCGATGGCATACCCAAGAAGTAAACCAAAAAAGGTCCGACATTTCGGGGTAGGTACCGACACGCGGCGTATCAATAGCAAAACTGGCTCGATCTTATACGTTTGGCCAGAAATGATCTTGGAGATTTCAAAAACGGCTGCGCTTCCCAGAGTTTCTAGCACAGCTTATCGCAGATATTCGTGGAGGAGCCACGAGACGTAGAGTGCATAACCGCACGCACTACCTGTTTCATCGAGAGATACGAATCGGGCTTCATGGTGTTTTTATTGCTCAAGACTCGGGCTTGGATTCTGCGATACTTATATATATACGTGCTATTGGGTTCTTTATATTATTTAAATTGTAATTCGCATTACATATAGCTTTCGTTATCTTTGCGAAGCGCTCGCAGGTCAGGGCTAAGTAGTAAGCTACGCGGGAATCAATGGAAATCCCATGTTAGGGGCGATCGCAATTGATACACGCTCTGTGTTGCGCGTTATGGACCTGTCCCCACACGTGTCATCGATTTGTTCTACATGTATATACGGAGGTGTTTGCTACCCCCAAACGACCACTTCTTTCCCCTTGAATCTCTATGTCGGCTCTGTCCACTTCTTTTGCCTCCAAGAAAAAGCGAAAGCTGATGGAGTTCTCAGATAAATGGGGTGACGGTCCGGTGTTTGATTGGTATCATTCTCTCAAGGCATCCTCCACGACTGTAATACGCCTCGAAATACGAATCGACGATGGCAAGCCACCTCATCGTTTCGTGCTGGCGTACCTCGAAAGTGGCACTATATGTCGCTTTGATAGGCGCCCAGAAACCGCCAAACCAGGCACACTTGTGTTAGAGACACTGGGCGGGTTATCCACTCGCAAGGCTGCGGACGACTTTTCCGAGGTCAACCAAAACGAGCTTGAAGACCTGAAGAACTCGACGCATTGCGAGCTGGACTTAACAGTACCACATAGTACAGACCTACTCCACGTGCTCTCGGCGTGTTTTGCCTTATCTCAAGACGAAGAGGCCCGGGACTATGCGCTACTCAAGTACAATTGCTACTTTTTTTCTTGGACATTGGTCATGATTGTAGCTCGGCATACGCTCCCATTTGTGGTACCTTCCCCAGAAGACGTTGCTGAGCGCGCAGCTCCCGCCCTTAACAATTTAACGAATTCCTTGACAGATAAAACGGTCAACGTCCTACTAAACCTGGTGTTGCACACTATCGCCGAATTCCGAGCGCGTCTGGGGCGCAGTATAAGTGGTGGACTAAGAAAGCGAGGTGTCATTGTCTGGGGGTTACCGATGGGTGTTGTCCGTTTTGTCCTTCGTCAAGCGCTTAGATACCAGTTATACTTCGGACTTCGAGACCAATTAAAGCAGAAGACTCAAGAACAGCTGGCAAACTCCATGAAACCAATGCTTCAGGAGCTACTTGGGCAACGAGATACTGCGCATACAATAATCCAAGTTGACAAAAGGCTTTGGATCGATGAGTTGATGGAAGATTTCCGGCCACTTGTCAGAGAACAACTCCTGAAGATCCTATGGGACGTGATCATGAATATCATCTCACCTGAGACGACCGCTACAGACCCTGAAGCTAGTGGTGCCACACCCGCTCCCGAAGACCGCCCCAAACTCTCTATCCGTATCAAGCGTCGCCTGATAGGTGACTTTCAATTTGTCAAGATGTGGAATGACGCACTCAAAGCCGGTTTGCCTGCGGCCCGGGAGGCGGCTTACGGCAAAGCGGACCCATCCCAATTCAAAAGCACTCAAGAGATGCACTCCGAGATCTTCAATATTGCGTTCAAGGCAGCATCAGTCGCGGCATTGGAGGCAGCCCAAAAGGCGGCTGCAGATACAAAAGAAAAGATGAACAATCCGAAGCGAGATGCTATGTGGAAGAAGTTTTGGGAGGTTTGGGATGATGTGTGGGACTCCTCTAGAAGGAAAGGCGAAACCATGGTTATTCAGGTGGTTGAAGGTGCAGTGGAAGATATTGTGCAGCTGGTCGCCCAGCACCTCGTGGAGGCAGTGGGGAATAACCAAAAACAACAATTTGCGGCATTAGTGAGCGAACATGTGAGCGCTATCGGCTCGTAACTTCCTACATATGTCTAATTGCAAGTTCCGTTTAACACAGAAATATCAAAAGCCAGAAAGCAAGCAGTTGTCGATCGCCGATTTCCAAAACAACATTCTCAGATCGGTTCGAGCCGCATATATTCAGACTTCTGAGCCGTACGTTGCAAGCATCCAGGCAGCGATGACACGGGCATGGTTCGTGTCCAAGACAACATACCAGCCTTTCTATTCAAATACAGCAAGCGGGGAGATGCCGCCAGCTGAACCAATATTGTGATTCAAGGAATGGAGCACTATACTAAGATAGAAGGTTTGTTCCTTTAAGAAGGCCTAACATGAAGCTGTAGCGCAGTTTACATAAGCATGTATCTTTAGTTGTGGAAATGATTGATAGTTCATCTAGGATTTAACAAGGGATGTTCTCGGATCTTGCCTGCCTATTGCTTTAGTCATGTCGCTGTAATCAACCCACTCATCGCAAATGTAGAAGTAACTTTTCACTGGGAATCATAGGGGCTGCAAATGCGGTAGAAGAAAACTACACGGTGCGAAAAGGAATACACGGGGAGCTACATGATTGACCACATATATTCACGAGTCGATGGGGCAAGAAGAGCAACACCTGGTAAAACATGCCAAGGGTGAGGCAATGCGGTGTTATGCCTTCTGCATAAGGTGGCGCTGGTGGGGAGGGATCTCATATTCACGTAAAGGATAGTGGTCTTCAAAACGGCTTGATCTGTCGAAGGCAATGTTACAAAATTCGAAATATTTACGAATAGATAGGATATCAAGCACGTACTGCAAAACTTCGATAAGCCTCAGCGAGTGCAATTTGCCATTGCGTTTTTCGATTAGGTCGTATTCATGGCCATAACTATTCTCGGCGTATTCACATGGGTCGGGCGGTCGGTGAAACAGGGTGTAGCAACGTGTTGCGAGATCCACATTCACAGACTCCCGAAGATCGAGGCAGTCTGGTTTGCCAATAAAGAAAACCATTCCATCATGCCCATCGAGAGATGCGTACCAGACACGAAAGGGGCCCGGCAGTAGATACTTGGCGATAGCACGACGGGCGTGATGTAACTCATCGGGGTCTTTCGCGTCGAAGGCTCCGATTTTTCCACCAGCGGAGCGAAACATATTGATGAGTTCTTCTCTATTGAGGAAGTAACCCCAACGAAAATCCACCATCACAGGCTGACGGTGATATAGGTCACAGATGCCTATGGCGTGGCTGTTACGCGGCGGAAGGGGCCCGGGGTCGTGACCTGGGTGCTCCGTGAACATATTTGTCCTTATTGTACCCAAGGGCCGCCAGATACATGAATCTGTTTGCAATTTGTCGTTTGCAAAAACTGTTGTACCTGATTCGAGGATAATTACAGGGGAACTGGCGCGAGATAAGCATCAATTCAACGAATGGCCATTGTCATGTGGACAAGTCTAGGGAGAATAAGGGCTGTGAGTGCCAACCCACAAGAAACATTGAACGACAGGAGTACCCACTGCTTGAGTTCCAGTAGCCTTAGTCGACGCATTTCCCCATCGCATTTGGTGAGAGTATGTCCTTAGCTTTCGATCGGATAGTAAAAGGGACGCGCGGGCAGTGCCGGCAGACAAATTCTGGAAACCAGTTCGCTAGCTATGGATTCGTGGATTCAATGGGCAAACGCTCGATATTTGACGGACGAATCAAGTTGTATATTTCAGCCATACAGATAAATGACGTACATAGGGCCGGCCAGGGGAGATATATTTGAGGAGGTTGTCATGGCTGGGCCAAATTGACGACCACAGTCATGCAAAATAACCTGCGGCAGGCCAGGTCAGTTGGCACAATGCGGACAGACCTTGGAAGAGAGATAAACGAACACGAGGTAGGCGCAAGAGATAAAATAATCACGATTCCAACAGATGCCGTCGTTTCACGGGAACACAGTCAATGGTGAGCGGGTATCGGTCGCCTGACCTATTATGGGCAAGATAAATCAACGTTCCGATGAAATGCAACGAAGAAACCAAGCACGTACTGCATGAATTCGGGCAGTCGTAACTGATATTTCTTATCCGTATTGATGTCCATCAGTGCCCTTCACGACTAGATAAAGGGTTAGGAGGCCATCTGAGCACGTCCATACATTGCTTCGCCAGATATAGGTTCACAGCGTCACGGGGGTTCCCACAATCTCGCTTTCCAACAAAGAAGACCATGCCCTAATGTGGTCGAGAGATGCATACTGGACAATTGCAATGAGATACACAGGCAGGAGAGAATGGGAGATCGCGCATCGGGCGTGCTGCACATCGTCAAACTTCTATGAATCTGCCGAGTTGTCCACCGTGTTGTTGAGATATGGAGACTAGCTCTTTGCAAGAGAGAAAATAACCCCGGTGGAGAGTCGGCATTGTAGAGCAGAAGTGCTGCCACAATCTGCCCAGAGGTGGCAGGCTTCAATGATATAGGGACCTAAAGCGCAGGTCATATGACAGAGATGTTCGAGAGTAGTGGTTTAAGGGTTCCCAGCACACTCGCTCCTCTAGATGTATATGGATTGTCAACAACGGGGTGGGAGGGTGGTGGTCAAGAACTTCCACCGTCTAATTTATGCTAATTTGCAATAGATTACATCACTAGAGGAGCGTCGCCGGGGCGCCAGAGACCTTGCTTGCAAACCGAGACTCACGTGTTGTGAAAAACAAAAGTACGAGGCTTGCTTATTCAAGTAGTCCGGTTCCATAGTTGACTGCTAGCTGATGCACGTTGTGTGCCTTGTGGAGTTCTGGTAAGCCAAAATGTTTTGAAAAGTAGAACTCGAAAGGTAGAATAAACCACCTGCTGTCGAACTTCCGAGAACACAGGAAGAACACTGAGTCATTGGTTAATATTGCGAGGTTGCTGAAGGTTTTGCAGCACACAGTCGGGGGAGGGAGGCAAAGTCGGAATTCCTTGCCGGTAAAGTGAACTAATGAAGTTGCCTGTTTAGGTTTCCCCTTTGCCTTATGATAAGAAGCAATAATACGGAACTGGTGGAGGGAGGCAGGGGTATTGGGTGGGTTATTGCGCACTGTTGCAATGGTTGATGGGCATGGTCCATAGCTAGATTAGCTTTTGGGGTGGATGTATGCACCTAAAAGTGACTATTACTGATTGTTATTGAATTTAAAGAGGTCATGCAAGTCCCATAGGCGAGTGTTCATAAATATTTAATCTAATCCTATGATATATATACTTAGGAGAGTGATAAGGTTCGTAGTAAAATGGCACGGGCTCAGTGCTGGTTGCATGTGGTTGTGTTCACCAGTAATCAACTCCTATTCCACGAGAATCGCTCGGAGTGGAAGCTGGGAGGGTGCGCATAAAGTACGCCAGCATAAATCAGCAACTAGCTGTAGTTATTTATGGGGCGGTGCGACGGAGCGCATGAACTCAGAGTCCCATAAAAAGGTCACCCAGGTGACCACTGGGCCCTACAAGTACAAGGAACTCTTACTGGCACCCTTGTTTGCGCGGAATACACCGACATAATACAGCAGTATATACAATGGGTAGTTACAATTATAGTGTAGCCTCGTAAACCAATAGCGACACCAGGTGGTGGTGCAACCTGGGCTGTACCGTACATGCGCTGTGGTAGTGGCATCATGGTGGCGTTGTCAGGTAGAGGACTAATAATGGAAGGGATATTTACAGAAGGGGTTAAACAGTTCGGATGGGTGTGGATTGGGCAAGGGAAGTGAGGTCCATGGTTACGAGCATACAACTAGGTAGTAGGCATGTGGTGGACAAACAGGCCCCCACATGTATAATTTTTTTGTAAATCGAATATCATTTCGGAGGGTAAAGACCTTGCAAGCAAGGTAATTTCACAGGGAGATCAAGTTCAGAATCCCCTGACACCGTCATTTTTGTTAGATGTTCGAGGTCTCTTTATGGTGTGAGGAGCGAAGCCCAACTGAAAGTGACGCATACATGTTACTAGAGGAGCATCGCCGGGGCGACAGGGACCTTGCTTGCACGTGCTCAAGCATTTTTTTTGATGCAATTTCTTACAAGGACATGATCGCTAGGTCGTGCACCGAGGGTCACTAGGTAACCAATACAAACGCAAGACCAAAAGCCAAAGTGAGCAGGGAGGAGGAACACAC
>WSTI01007914.1:0-10441 GCA_019616915.1 Ceratobasidium sp. 423
GTCGGTAAGCTGGATGAACGGTCAAACCTTGATGGTCTGGGTCGCCTATGGAATAACTTGCCGTTACTGACGAAGGATGAGGCTCCATCGTAGCCGCCAAAATCAAGGGTAGCGCTGCCCCAGATCCAAGCTCGAGAACTATCCAAAGTGAGCCTTGTACTTGGATTTATAGCTCCCGATTACTTACTCGTTTTCCCTCCTAGATCAATCCTCCCCACCTGAATCTGCTCGGCGAGAAAGAGCGATGGAGAGAAAACCGCATCGGCAAGTAGGGTGTTCGCCTATACCCAAGCAATCATTGGTGTCCTACCAGAGCCACAAATAAGACACCCGAACCTTTCCCTCCTAACCCACACCAGCACGTCAAATTTATGCCCAATTCAAATTATCTATGCCTAACCTTGGCAGCAATCTTTAACGTGAGTGAGCCGTATCGAACAATTCCTGCTTCGGATGGGTCAGCCTGCGTTTCCCCTATGATCGTGAAAGAGTCTGCGAGGATGTCTTCAGAGTCCATGGTCGTCGATCGGATTGACATGTGAGGTGATCGTCAGAAGCTTAGGGATGGTTGGTAACACTCATTGTGTAACAGAGCTCAAGCTTCAAACGCAAGAACGCGGCTGGACTATTGTGGCCATCCCATTAAGTTCTGCCATGAACAATGTACAAAGCTAAAATCTAACTAAATATATACATGTAAAAAAACCATTCGTGATTATAGCTGCATAAGTTTCTCGAGTGCCAATGTTGCTTCGTGCACTGAAGTTGACCGTAAAGGGGCCTTCCCGCCCGGTTGGGCAAAATGAACTACCAGTCTTGCCAAGACTTCACCCAGGTCGACAAGGCAGGCTACCACGATTAACCAGATGATGATCCACCTAAGTAAAGAGTTAGTTAATACCGTAAGCTAGACATAGTTTACGAATACCCACGTAATACGCATCATTGCGCCGTTATTTAAGTGTTCGTGGATAATATCAAGCTAAAAAGATTACTAGTCAATCACTCGTTCTTTAGCTCATTCTCTCGCGTACCAAGTCGGACGCAACTCCCAACCGCTCATTCAACACCTGAACCCGAGGTTCGATCTCAAAGTACTCTCTCGTCGCATCGTATAGGCTCTTCAAACTCGCTTCGGACCAGAACAACTCGGGAGTATCAAGCACGTTGGACACCAAGTTTACGTCTCGGCGAAGCTTGAATAAGCGACCAGTGAGTTTCAGAGCTTCTCCGCGACGGAGTTTAAGTTCTCCAGAGTCGGCGAGTTGTTTGGGGAGGGCGGTTACTGAGGGAGCGGCCAAGACCGTTTGGGCTATGGATTCGTAGTGGGCTAGAAGGGTTGATTGGGCTAGTGCGTGGGCGAGGGATACTTTTAGGAGATGAGATGATGATTTGAAGGCTATGTTTTCGGATTAGCTTCGAGTATAATCCAAGGGGATAAATGGGACTGACTGAAAAAGTCGTTATAAATCCGTGGGGAGGGAGCACCGGGATCATACTACACTCCGTCAGGGTCGATATATGATGGCGCCCAACGGTAATAACGCACCTCGTAATGGCACTCCTCCATCTCCCAATCGTCCTCGGACCGCCGGCCCTGCAAGATCCCCGCATTGTATAAATCTTCCAAAATATCCTGTTCCTGAGTTTCCTCCATGCCAAAGAAGACAACAACACCTAGAGAATAAATTAGTAAACTAAATGAGCCCTACAAAGAAAAAACTTGCCATAGTCAAAGAAGACAACATCCGCGATATCGTTTTTATCGCCCGTCTGCCACTGGTCTGAATCAACCCGGTGCTGAATTCGGGGTGCCTTTCTTTGCGGGTTTCGAGAGGTTGGTGGGGATGAGGATATGTAACCTCCTCCCTCTAAGGAGAATTCGTTTCCAGGGGACCCAGCTGCGAAATATGTTCCGTCATAGCCAATCTCCTCGGCCTCTGACATTTTCGATAGGATGGATTTGCCGCCTGGTGACCTCACAGCTGGAGATGACCTGATATTGACATGTTGCCCATAGCCGGGAAGAAGCGGCAAATGGTAGACCTAACTCATGTTTAGCTCCCTCGTCAAAGAGCTGAAACACTAGTACTCACTGCGTACACAGCTTCGTCAAATACTCTCGGAGCGACACCATGCTCACGCTTCAAGAACACCGTCAAAAGCTTCATACGAAACGCATCCGCAATACAATACGCCGTAAGTCGCTTGTACCCAGCCCGCTGCCTTTGCTCCTTGCCCATCCGCTCTCCCTGACTCCTATGATGACCATCGGACGTACTAGGCCCCTCCCCATCAGTCAGAGGCTCACGGGAAGGGGGGAGCGGCTGGACTTGAACATCAGATGGAAGAACAACCAGCTTTTGAGAAGTCTTAGAGGTTCGTTGGGGTTTGATAGCAGAGGCAAGTGGGAGGGTAGTTGCTGGCCTTCGAGGTGTGTAAGCTCTTGTCTCCGGGATAGGAGGTAGGTGGGAAGCACGCAGTCGGCCAAGTCCGGCCATTGGTGATGAAGTCCGTCTTTGAGGAATTGGTTTGCTCGCCATAGCGTAAAGTATAATACTACGGCCTGTGAACCCAAGGTGTCGTTACGGACTTGGTTGTTGCGGTCCGTTTGAAAGCAAATGACGTTCATGTCAGGGTCCTGGACTTTGAATCAGCACAGCCACGCCTGTAACTGTTCTCTCAACCTCGTCATGTCCAGCCTCCAAGGATACGTTGACCGTGAGTCTAGACGCCTACACAGTAACAAACAATTTATACTAAATTATTTACAATAGGCAAAGTTCTTCTTGTTCTCCAAGACGGACGAGCGATAGTCGTGAGTCTCCGCGTCTACTTGAAAATCAAGGGCCTGTGCTGAACTTACGCGCAGTCATTGGCCTTGTGACATTCACCTGTTGACGCATTATCTATGTATGCAGGGCACCTTGGTTGGATTTGACCAGCGGTCGAACGTTGTCCTGTCCGACTCGATAGAGAGGATATACAGTACGGAAGAGGGCGTTGAGGAGGTGCCGTTGGGGCTGTACTTGGTCAAGGGTGACATGATGTAAGCATTCTTATAGAGGTACTTGTTTTTATCACTAATATATTCCCGGTAGCGTGTTGATCGGGGAGATGGACGCTGCGGTTGATTCTGCGACGGACTTGTCGACTATACGAGCTGAACCCTTGCCGGCCATACATTATTAAACGGCTCGTTCTCAAAAGATCGGGGAGTAGAATAACGCGGTATAAAAGCGTGTTATACCCTCGAAACAAACCAATGCCAGTAGATCCTCGCGCCTTTCTATCGGTCTACAACTGGTCGAATATATTTATTAGTTTCAACGCAGATCCCGCTCGAACCTTTTTTGGAATCTGCGACCTCTTGGTCGAAAATTGTAATTTGTGAGCAATAATGCATCCTATTCGCTCGATCATTCTCCTTGTTTAGCTATAAACGAAGTGACTTTCTGGTCGCACTCCTCAACGTTATAACTAGTTCTAATGAGCCCATACACCCGTCCATGTTAGACCTAACCCTCGGCCCATTGGCTTCACCAAGGATGAGATAAAGATGTATGTCCTGACTACCCAGTTATCGCAAACATCCTATAAGTTATCCGTTGCATGGTATATATAAACAGTGCTGGTAAACAATTGTTGGTTCCAACACCCAACCTCTCACACTATGCCACTCGAGGATAATATTCCCGCGCTAAGAGGCCAATCCATCCATGTATACCCAATATTCCAAGTCGTTGATGTGGATCGGAGCACTGGGTAGAGTGATTGCCATGGCCAACTTAGCGAGTCGGCTAGCAGCGGATCCTCCAACCCTCATGTTATTGGTAGTGTACTCCATTCGCAAGCGCCGGCAATGCTGAATTTGAGATGGAAGTCGAAGCCAATCGCTACAACCTGACCCAGGCTACCTGAGTGGTAGATTTTCTGGTTCAAAGCCTCCATGGGGCGTCGTCGTAACACATATGTAGACGTATTATATACGGAACGGGCAAGTACATACAATGTGCTCCTGAATAAGGACCGAAAGCAATGCAAAAGCTTTACTACGCCATCAGACTTGTACCCGGACATTGGGAGACTGCCAAGCCATATCGTACAAGTCGGCCCGCTCGTCGCCGCAAGAGGAAGGGCCGTATGCCCAAATGAGAATGCCACCAGCAAGAATGCACAGCCCAACAAGCAAGAGAGGGGCGGCAAAGCCGAGCATGATGAGGGAGGGGGAGTAGTTGTATAGAGCTTCGGCAGAGCCGGCTGCGGAGACGGTGACAAGTGCATTGGGGGCGATGAGGGGAATGGTGGTTAGGATCACGTTAATGGCGGTAATGATCAAAAGCACAAAGATGGGGACTAGGTAGGCGAATATACTAAAGTTTTGGCGCGTTTTTCGGGAAGCGAGCATACGGGACTAAATGCCGGACAATTAACATTCCATTCTGGGACAGTAATACCGTACATACCACATGGTATATGACCGATATATTCGCAGCCATTAAGCAGAATTCTACCATCAAGGCCAGGATACGCTGGGTAGCAGCAGCATACGAAGGAGCAGTGCGGACAATGCCGTGGTTATGCAACGAAGAGCAGTAGATATGGTCAATCGTGATTAGAGTAGCTGCTCCCAGCCATAGTGGGCCGCTCCATGGAGGGAGGTGCTGGGTATATTGGCTTCTGCCAGACAAGATACGAGGGAAATGCATTGGCGGTGATGGGGCGGTACAAGAGAGCCTGGTGATAACCACCAACGCTGGACAAATTCAACTTGCTGGCGCTTGTTGGGATTCTGATCACGAAGGAACCGATTGATTGCAACGTCCCTACCAACCACCTCCTATCTACAGCATGCCCCTCACCACGGCGGGGGCGGCAATTCATTTAACGCCCAGTGAGTATATATAAAATTTACATTTTTTTTCCAGCTGAATAATGTGGACCAGCCGTTCTCGCAACCTTTCTGAAACATTACCAGGCGAAGGTCCACAAGCTCAAGAATGGGGGCTCGGAAGAGCTCACAGACGATCTCTTATTTGACCAGTAAGCTACCCATATGTTACCTTTAACTCTAGCTAATCTGTCTCGTACAAGGGCTTTCCATATCGTCAAGGCCTTTGTGGAGCTAGGAACGCACAACACGGTGGATGATCTACAAGCATTGTAGGTGTCCCATTTAAACCGACTTACGCGCTTACTCCAATGGATTTTTAGCACAAACACACACGTTCCCGCTCCTTTCTGGACAACCGTTATCCCCACTCGAGTGCCCCTCTCATCATGCAATGAAGCCGCTGACCTACTGATCACCCTACTACGACGAACTTCAGCTCCATCCGGCTCGACCTATACCGAAGCGGAAGCGGAAGCAGAATTTAAACGTGTCGTCGGCGGAGAACGTTGGTGGCAAGTTCGGGGCTTGGACGGGGTCGAGGCCGAATGGGTGGCGATGAAGAGCGACTGGGAGCAGATTTCCAAAGCGGAACGCAGGAAGGAAAAGAAGAAACAGCGCCACCGAGAGCATGCTGCCAGACGGAACGCTAGACACGGAAAACATCCAGCTGAAGATCCCCTTGCTAGCGAGGAATATACGGAGGATATTGATAATCTGACTCGGGTTATGGTGAGCGCTTCCCGAGTGCATAGCCATGTCTGCTTACCCCCCCCTTTCAGCTGTATATTCACGGCGGGGCGTATTTCTGGGGCTCAATAAGTGAGTTCATTGTTCTTGCCTCCATTTCACGTCTAATTAGCGTTTAGACACACACAGGTACCAGATTACCCGTTTTGGTAGGCATTATTTCACTCGTGTCCACACGACGGTGCCTGAAACCACTTTCTGCAGCACGCAAGTTCAACGGCCGTGCTTTCGCTGTAAACTATCGCAAAGCACCTCAATATCCTTGGCCATGCCCACTTCAAGACTGCTTAGCTGCATGTAAGTGACAAGAATCACATGCTTCACCTCTGACGCAATTTCCAGACCTCTATCTTATTCGACCACCCCCTGACGCACTTCATTCGGCAATAAACCCGAAGCATATAGTCTTAGCCGGAGATTCTGCTGGCGGGGCTCTGGCCCTAACACTCCTAACTGTTATTCGGGACATGGAGCTCCCAATGCCCTCTGGCGCAGTTCTAATTTCACCTTGGGTGGACTTGACGCACTCGTTTGACAGCGTTATGACGAATGGTGATACAGTGAGTACCCTAGTCGGAGTATCAACTTCGTTGTCTAAAAATAACCAATATAGGATATTATCCCACCACACGGATTCGTCCACAAACCAAGTGCGTTATGGCCTGTCCCTGCACAACCACCCAGTGGGGGTGGACGCGCCCCACCATCGCCTGAGGGTGGTCGAAGTGAACATGAGACTGGAACGATGCCCATTCCAACGGATACGGGCGAGACCTCGGCATCGCGACTCCGCCAGATGGATGAGTCTAGTGAATGGGTTCAACGACGTAGACGACAGCCCCTAGACCCGTCGAGCGTGAAAGAACAAAACAGGTTTCCTATCCGCTCAATGGGTGAGGATGCTATCCGGGAGCAGGCCCCTCCAGATTGGGGTGTTTTTGGTGGAACGACAACGCCCCCGGACGAGCGTCGTCCCCGGCCGGCGGACCCTCAGCTCGTCAAGGTTCCTGTAGAGCCAGGACAGCCCCCGCTAGAGTTACGGTCACAGATCCAGGTATATGCGACCAATGAGTTGAGTAACTCTCTGTTGGTGGTTCACTCTTACTAACTTGGGGCTCTCCACTTTCAGACAACTCACCCACCCGCTTGTATCACCCCTGTTACATGGTTCGCTTGGCGGTCTGTGTCCGCTCTACATCGTGGCTGGAGACGGCGAAGTCCTTCGGGACGAAGTGATCTACCTAGCTCATCGTGCTTCCAATCCTACTGAGTTCCCACTCCGTGAAGAGCTCCTAGCTCGCGGTCAGCAACGTCAAGTCGCAGAGCGCTGGACCGAGGGTACACCTGTACATCTTCAGGTGCTTGACGGCATGTGTCACGTACCTACCGTTTTTACATTCACAGTTCAGGTATGTCCAAAGAGTCAACTATTCAGATATGTTTTCACACTCTTGTCGATTCAGGCCAAAGTGGTTTATCGACAAGTCGCTAAATTCATGAAACACTTGACCACAAGCGTCTCTATGAAACACTCGAACGTTCACCAGGCTTTTCCGAGCAGTACTAGCAGCAGCGAAACAGCAGCCGGGAGCACAACCTCGCTCCCTGACCCACAGAAACCAGATGGAGAGCAGCACCAAAAACAACTCTCGGGTTCGACGGTGGTAGATCGGGACACCGACCTGGGAGACGGCAAAGCGGTCGCATCTGAAATCACCGAGTCTCCTACTCAAGTTTCACGTCCTCCACTGCCGGCCGTGGATGACCCCAAGTCGCCACCACAACTCCTACGAGCTGAACGCATGGATATTCATGGTGCAATTAGACCATTATCCCCCGATGCATTGCATATTCCCAAAGATGACGTTGGCATTGTTAAGCCAGCACCCGTTCAGCGATGGCTGACCGGCCAAACTGCCTGGGACTCGAAGTACAAACGTATTGCTCGAGGCGTGGAGAAGGAACGTGCGGGGTGGGAGAAAAAGGCCATGGAAGTTATGAAAAAAGCTGGCTTGACGGAGGCCGAGATCGAGGCCGTGTGGAAGGAGAAGACGACTAGAGGATGCGCCGAGGGAAGAGATGAGGGGTCGAGAGTTAACAATCCCGAACCGGCCACACCTGGCGCATATGTTACCCTTCAAGTTATCCCTGAAGAGGGAAGCGATGAATCCAATTCTGCGCGTGAGGAACGTATGCGAAATGGCCGGAGATGGGGACCATTGGACCTCGCCGGCGAGATGCCCCCGCCCAGTGCGATAGCTGGGCGTTTGGATACCCCCGATGCCGTTGATTTGCTCAAGACGTCGCTTTCCCAGATGCCTCGTACTGAATCCCGTAGGCAACCACAACACAAGGCCAAGCATGCTGTCGGCCGGGTTTTGCGCGGGAGTACGGAACCTGTTAGACCTCGAAGGCAGAGCCCCGCGGAGCAACAGGTCCCTGCGAATCCGCTACATGGCGTACGGATGTGGGGAGGGCTCATGGGGTGAGTTTCAATAGCCTGGGCTGGCTGAAATTTACTCACTCCGATGCATAGATACTTCGTTGATAAGACTTCAAGCGGAAAACAAATTACAAAGAACACAATATCTAATATGGCTAATACTACAACAGCCGATGATACGGAAGAGGATCCAGCGTCTCGGAATGGCAGATTACCTCTTTCTCCTTGATGTTCACTTTCCTTTTCTTCCTTCAGGACATCCAGAATTTTTCAGCTTTCGCTCTCATTATCCACAGTATAGTACATTATCTATTGGATACAGTATACACTCTATATTAAACATATACACATTGTAAACAAGCTTGCCTGTCCCACACGCTTCATTAATCTTAGTGGGTTTATTCATTTTCTACGGAATCCCCACCCAGGTATACAAGGCTGCCCCCTAAGCAGTGCAAGTGTCAGATACCATTATCATATGATAGTACGTTTGAATTTACCCCGGAAGACGACTTTTTGACAGCCTTTCGACCAACGAGCGCAATCAGACATTTGTTGGCACGAGCCTGGGGGATCTCGGGTGTAACACAGTCGGTGACTGTAATGTACTCATTAGGACATACACCCCACAATCAAAATTAAAATCATACCTCGAAGCCCTTTAGGCGCACCCATAAGCTTGCTGATAATGGCCTCCATGTGCTCTCGTAAGCGCTAAATGAGAAGCACGTGTTAAAGCCTATTTCCCAAGGCGAATGTGTTGCTTACCGGTTCGGACCCTCGGTACTCCAATGGTAAAGTATTGATAACCTTTTCAACAGCGATCTACGGCGAAAAAATTAGGGTCTATTCCTACGGAATCGGCTTCGACTTACAGCTCTTTCCTTCTTCTCCTTCGCCGTCATCTTGGGTTTCGCACCAGGACGATTCTTTGCGGCTGCTGAAGTCGAGGCCTGGGGTGCAGCGCGAACAGAAGCATCCCCCTGCCCTGCGTCAGACTCGGGACCGGGTGTAGGTTCGCGAGGATCCGGCTGTTCTGATTGAGGAGGTGGAGATGGAGGAGCGGGCGTTCGTTGGGCAGCGGCCCGGGCTGCAGCTTGTTCTTGGAGCTATGGTCGGTCAATAATTCAAAACGTGCAACTAGGAGCTTACCAGCTCGCTCCTCGCCCAGTTTGAAGGATATATCTGGTCGTGGTGCCTATCGATAGAGCGTTGAATTGAGAGCGTCACAAGGCGATTTGGGACTCATTACCTGGGGCCACTCGACAGTATAGGCGTTCATATTCAGCGCGTAAAGGAAACTACAGAAGCTCTCGTTGAAAGTCTCAAGTGTCTCATAGAGATCACCCATTCGTTCTATATTACGGTGCATAGCCGCTGCCTCGTCTGCAAATTCAGCAAAGGCTGGTTCCAAGAAATCAAGACCAGTTGGGCCATTGTCTGCACCAGTTGATCGAGCGAGCGCAGATAGAGAGCCATGCGAGACGCGTTTGAGAGGTGTTCTATGTTCTCGGGACATGTGAATTAGGTTCAACGGATAGTAGCTCAAGTAAGGGGCACGGTGGTCGATCGGAGAACGAGGCAATCGCGTCGAGTCACGTGACTCTCTCTTTGATTCGCCCCCTGAAATCCCGCTTCGACGGGAGCCGAAATTATACTCTCTTTTACTTGCTCTTTTACGAAGCAACTATTACGACATAACTTTGTATCTTTCCTAAGGTACATGGGCGTGCTATCTAAATCTAGGAGCGACTTTCGTCAAATCAGTGTAGAGCCTGGGAGCATCATGAGTAATGACCACCAAAGACTAGCTGCTGAAGAGACTTATCTAATTTAGAGCCATTCGAAGTTCGTTATGTGTAGGCTCTGTGGAACCGGATCTGTGGGTGTGAGAGTCCTCGCTCAGTACTGTCTCTTTCCAGAAAATACTACAGAGAGAGAAAAGAAATAGAGAGGAAAGGGAAGGAGGGGCCCTCCTTCCCGAGAGAAAATAGAAAAATAAATAGAAGACAAAGCGAAGAAAGAAAAGAAATGGAAAGAGGAAGAAAGCGTAAACAGCTGGCCCCCCTATCCCCCGGTCTAAGCGCTCTGTTCGTGAGATGTGCCACTCCACACCCCAGCGGGTCACGCCTGGTACACTGAATACAAGGGGTCGCGGAAGGCAACGAATAAGGCGGTCGCTCATCGCACAATCCACTCCTAGCACCCGGCCGGGTCATTACCGTCGTGGAGGTAATTGGCCAAAGTACGATACTATGCAACGTGTATGAGGAATTATGGAACGGTCTCGACGCGACGCATGCCGAGTGTCCACCAGCTCCGCCTTGACCAGTAGGGCCGACTCAGGGGGTAGAGAA
>WSTI01007915.1:0-10403 GCA_019616915.1 Ceratobasidium sp. 423
TAAATCATAAGCCAAAGCAAGTGGGGAATGACCGCAACGGCAAACCATGATTGGGACGACTTGGCCTCATAGGCGCTTGGTACTCGGAACCACTAATTAACGTCGTGGGAAGGTTCGGTGCACATATCTCCCAAGATGCGCCGGATAGAACATTCCGGGTTTGATCGAGAGAATCGTAACAAAGTTACAACTGGCGGTCCCTCCGCGCATAGCCACTCTGGCGCTAAGCAACCGTTTTTCTAAATTTAGAGCCTGACGTCATGATTGCCAAACACCCTGCTCATGGCTTGCGACTGAACCTAGGCTTGAATCGTGGCTTCACCCTCGACTAGCGCTAGGGCGACCCTAAAACTCAATGAATTGGCCTCTCAGGTCTACAACTCAAGACTCGGGACGTGCTTCCCGAACGTCCGTTATCTTGCGTCCCTTCTATTTATTTGCGGGGGTATCTCCTCTCACAGCTGCGCTCATCGCGCCACTCGCTGTTTTACTTGATATTCCCGCACTAACAGTGAGTAGTCAAATCAAGTGGATTAGACTTTCTGCTCACCAGAAACAGGAAAAATGGTACACACGAAACGGCCAGCCTCAATCCGATCCCCGAGCCTCATTAATCCTGTCTGGTTTGAGCTTGGGTTTCAGTTTGATTGCTAACGCCTTGCTGGTAGTCCGCTTCTCCCTGCAAGGCAAAGGATGGACGGCTGCCACCCGAATCTCAGTCGTGTGCTGGGTCATCAGAGTGCGTCCGTGGAGTCCCCTGATATTCCGGTCAAGGTTCACATTTACATACAAGTAGGTAGTCACAGGCATCGCCAATCTAGTGGTCTTCGGGGCTTTGACTCGCAACCAACCCCAGTTCACGTACGCGGAAGGATTTTGGGCAGCGTAAGTATGCGCCAATATCACCGGCGGGGCATGATTGTTTGACCGAATTTAGTGTCGTTTCGGAGATTGCTTCAGGGTTCACCCTCGTGCTGTTACTCCTCCATTGGGTATTCGAGTTTAAACGAGATCCCTCTCAAGATGATCAACCTTCTACGCCGACCCATACAAAGCTACAAGTCCGTGTCGCCGGGCGACACTTTATGCTCCAAAATACGATGTTAATTGCCCTAATTGCCTTGACCGCCTTGATATTTTCACGCATAGTGAGTTTGAATAAAGTGTAGTAAGTTGTGAAGCGGTTTGGTTTTCTAATCCAAAACCAATTCACCAAGGAAGGGTGGACGTACCTCCAAGTGAGTGCAGTCTACCCATCAGTAGAACAAACGGTCAGCTGACTCAATTCGAGGGGATTTATTTTACACTTGCTACATTTTTGACAATCGGGTTCGGTGATTTTTATCCCACTAAACCGTCGACCAAAGTGCTGCTTTTCCCCTTGGGCATACTAGGTACGTTGTAACCTTCCCCTTGACGGTTCGACTCTATTTCTGCTTTCAAGGTGTTACTTTGCTTGCGAGTTGCATTTCCATGATCGTTTCTTTTTTCAACAAGCAGCAGCAAACCCATAAAGCCAGAGCACGGGCGGAGCGCGAGAAGGCATGGCAGGTCAGCCCTCCATTTTGAGCTCTGGTAGCGCTCCTAATGGCATATATTTATGTTTCTATCGAAGCTCCAGATATCCCAAATGAAGTCGGATAACCCCTCGCTTCAACGTGAAATCGCCTTTCTGGCCGATCTGCATAAACGTCAAGGGTGGCGCGAGCAGGGCGTTGACCTAACTCAATCCATGACAGGGTTTCTAGTATTTTGGTTCGTTGGAGCCGCGATATTTGGCGCCGTAGAGGTGAGCCTAGTTCATTTGCTGTTTAGGACCGTATGATTGAGTGTGTAGTCGTGGTCATATGGGGACAGTTTATATTTCTGCTACGTATTTTTCTTGTCCATTGGGTATGGAGATTTCGGTGAGTACTTGAATCGATGCGTGACCTTATATATCTAACGAGTATTCTTGAAGCCCCAATTTCACCTGCGGGAAGGGGTAAGTTATAAGCCACCTTATTTCCTGCTTATATGCGCGACTAATCAAACACCACGTCCCAGTCACCTTCATTGTGTACTCCCTGATGGCCGTGTGTGTTTTCATACTTTCATCTGCCGGTGCCTATTGACATTTGTATGAATGCTCAGTCCAATCATGGCATCCTTTGCGGTCCAAGCCATCCAGAATATTTTCGAACGCCTCTCAAAGCAACGTATGGATAAACGGCAAGCTCGCTTTGGTGACGAAACAAGCCAAGCAATTGCAGAGATCCGTTCTGGCAAGAAAGACCTCGAGAAGGACCTCGCAGACGAGTCAAGAGACGAAATGCATTCAACCCTCGTCGTTCGTTTTCATTCTCAAACGGAGGATGCCGACAAGAATACCGATATAGCCGTAAAAGTCGAAGATCTCAAGTCGCTACTGGAGCACGCCGTATCGCTCGAAAGGGTCGCACGGCGGCTCTTGGTTGCCCACCTAGAAGAAGGGAGCCCAGCTCAAATCCTTCTGCGAGCGGATTGGAATTTGCAATCTCGAGATTTACGGGTTCTGGAATCGGAGTCCGAGAGAAGAGGCCCTGGCAACTTACGCATTAGTAGTGAGTTTAGGGACGATTCAAAGTCGGACGGGACGTACAAAGCCAAAGGTCACACCCTTGCCGCTACGGAAGCTGGAATCGCCGGGACTTCGCAGAGCCGGGAGGAGGAAGAAGAGGCGAAGATAGCGGCGACTGCGGTCGGATGGATGGATGATAAAGAGACTCTAAAGGCAGTACGAGAATTTCGAAGAAACGTAGCTGGTGTACTAGCGCTGGGGAGTCGATTAAGGGAGTTGGAGGTACGTCCTTGTACGGTTTACCTCCAATCATTCTAAATTCAACGGAAACAGGGCACGGAAAAGTACGTTTTTGAAAGACGTCGACGACTTGAAGAGCATCGGAATACTCGCAAGTCAATACCACCGCAGGAGGCAAATAGTAATGAATAGTGAATAGGCTTCAACGCACTTCCATTCATAATCCAGTCTATCGGATTTTAAATATGTTACAATTGACAGTATATGCAAGCTGCAAGCTTTTAGTATGGATGCATTCTTGACCTGTACCGGCCTTCTCCTTCGAAATATGGCACTTGCACCGTGCGCTAGTGGGCTGGCTAAAATTCGTGGCACTAGGTGCAAGGACTGGCCAAGCTCCGAACAAGAGGCGAGACTACCGGTGCAATAACGAGTACAATCAAAGATCAAATGGATTTCACAACATTTTGTATTGATACCGAAAAACCGAGACATTATGATGATTCTTTCTCGACACTGTAGTGCCCTTCAATAGAAAAAAGACCCATGTGCATATGTAAGAGCCGTTACTAAAGATATACGCAGAAACCACACCGCACTATTCAAAAGCGGAAATTAAAGCCAAGGGAAGATACGAAGCTTGCTGTAGCATCAGCTGCTGGAGGCCTCCTGGTCGGTTCTGCCATTTTTGGTTTGAGTCGGATGCAATGTTACTAGGCAAGGACTTACTGTGCAACTTGTTCGTCGAGCTTGCCCCCGAGGCCAAGCGCCAAAATCGTCATATGCCCCGGTTTTTTGATGTTCTCGGTACAGAATTGGCGTAGCTTCACCTTAACCACTTCGGAATCCAATCCCTCCGTAGATTCCAGCCATTCAGGGAGATTCATGAGCCGATCCCTCCACGTCTGTACGTGCTCATGGCCATGTCTGCATAAGACAGCTTCAGCAAACGAACTAAGTAGGCCACCCATCGCCAATCGGATTATCGCTGCGGAAATTTGATCTTCAGCGTCAATTTCGGAGTCTGGCGTGCCTTTGGGGATCATTTGCATAATCGCGTCGAAAGTGGCAACGGCTTTTGAACGCAGAGTCTCATTCTCGTTCATGATCTCTGCTAGTCTGTACGGAATGTCAAGGGAGAAGAAAAATCGCCAGTCCATAGCGTGGTAAGGGCTAGAATGCTGGCTGGGGTTAAAGTTTGCGAAGCAGTATTCGTTCAGAGCAGTAAGGCATTGGTCTTTAAGCCTCACACTTTGGGTAATATGAAGTAATTGCACAACGGGCATGAGGAATTGGTGTCCAAAATCTGACCATAGGTAGCTCTTGTCCCAAAGGCATTCTAGCAGGGCGGCCTTTTCTTCTTCAGAGAAGGGGTGTAGCTGACCTTTGAAGGGGGAGGGACTAAGGCTTCGAGTTATTGCGTCCGCCATGAACGCGCGGGCATCTACTATGGGAGGCAAGATGGAAGGGAGGGCGATCGGACCCGAATGGAAAGCACCGGACATTGCGTTAAGTTGGGTTGTGACAATTCCTACGATCTGAGGGGCTATTTCTACCAGCCCAAGAACCGAAAGGGAGTCAAGCAGCCCAGCCAATCCAAAAAAGAGCAGTGCATCGGCATGTTTGCGCAAATATTCATCGTCTGTCTGGCAGATGCGAGCAGTGTGCTGCGCCAGGTTTGAGCGGCGCTTTGACCTTGGTGGCTGAATATCCTTTGAATCAATCTCTTTGTACATGGATTGCCCTAGGTCTAGGTTGTCTCCTTCAGGCCCAGGATCTAAAACGTCAATCCAGTTACCATCTGTCAGGGGTAGCGCTTCAGCTGGGAATTCTTGATGATCGCGGAAAAGTATTGCAAGAACAGCCAGGATAGCGGACATCCCTGGTCGAGAGGGTCCATCAAGAAGAGGTGAGGCGAAAAGACCGATTAAGGGTTTTAAAATATCCCGTCTCTCCTGCTTGTTTAAGTCCCATCTCCAATGCGCTAGTTCGAGGAGAAGTGTGTATACGATACGATTAAGCATATCGCTTTCCAGAACCTTGGTCGAAATGTGATCTTCTCGACCTGTGCCCTCCCGGGCCTCTGCTTGAACCGATTGGTCCTGCTTTGACGTTACTACGTTCGGAACTTGTGCCATAGATTCAGAGTATAAACGTCCGCGGTGAGTGCCGTTTGAAAGGATCCCAATCAACTGAGTTAGCATTGCCTTCCATTTATCTCGGCTTTGGGCCGCTCGATTCGTTGATGTGTACCACGCCGATAAACATGTGACCCCGGAGCTCGCGATAACAGGCTGTTCGCTTGAAGCAATTCTAGGAAAATATTAATAGGATAATTCAATACACCCCTCTAATTAAACGAATAATATTTGGACTCACAGGAAAAGCCCACGTTCCACCGCTTTTACCTGATCTTCCACGAGAGTGATGCTAGCTGCTTGGGAATCTGGATGATTTCGTGTGGTATAACCTTGATCACGAATGTCGTGGTACGATACAGTTTGGATCCGAATATGCCGAGTTATATTGGCCAAGGCCCGGCCATACAGCGCCGCCTTTTCGAGCTGGGCACTACCGACAATCACCGCATCCGGATCGTATTTCTCTTCATCCAGGACACCATTGAATATTGCGGTGAATTTTTGGGCAAGTAGCGTTATCAGGGAGTCTCGGGCCAGATGCTCATGGATTTGTGTCTTCAGAACAGTGCTCGAAATAGCTCGGATAGCAATATCAATGGTTTCTTTCTCTTTCGAGTGACCAATTAGCCATTCCAGAGCCCGAACGGTGAGCTGATCCGGCATGGTATTTTCAGAGATATTCCTTTCCTCTTGTTGGCATTTCAGGGATGAGCTGGGTTGGTTAGGTCCGTCCCCATAATCAGGGCTAAAAAGCCGATAGAGGATAGCACGGCACAACGCCCAGAATCTTCTACTGGAGAGTGGCGTGTCGTATGGGCAAAAGGCGATGAAAAGCGGCATAAGTGTTGTTCCGAGATATATCGTGAAAGTAGAAACCACCACGATCAATACCGGGGCTACAATCGTGCGGTTTAGCTCGTATAAAAAGATCACAAGACCTAAAAGAAAAAGCCCTTTAAACCAGATATCAATAACTGCCAACATAAAATTTACTTTAGGGAATCAGGAAATAGACGCACCGAGAGAAGTGTGCATCAGTACTGGTAGCGCAAGCGCAATATCCTCGGTTTTCCATCGCTTAAGCTTATCGTACCGGGCTTGTCGTACACGGGCTTGAACGCAAGGCGGGGAAAGGTCATGGCCATGCCGATAACCCTCACCCCATTGTTTTACCAGCATGGCCAGTAGAGCAACGCTTACACTTAGCGTTAAGGAGAGAAACCACGCAGCGTTTATGGCTACCGCAGTTCCTGCAGGCTTGAAATCTGTTGAGGGGTTCGTTGTGTTCACAATAATTGAGGGCGTCTGATTCGCAGCGATCGCTTGTAGGAGTTCAACCATAGTGGGTATTCCAGCTGCAATGATTTCTTCGTTATCAACCCGCAAGAGCTTGTAGCCCTCAATTAGGAAGCTGAAACTCGTAAGTGGGATCTGGGTTTTACAAGTCATTGATCAAATCGGCTTACGCTGTCACGATTGCCGAAAACAGTGCCGCCTACCACACACCAGGTGACATCCCAGTTAGCCACGCATAACGTACGGTTTAATAGAGTTTAAAACGTACAAAAACTATCAAGATTAGTATATTAGAAACCAAGCGACTATAGTGTAACAGCTGGGAAAACTTACGCAAAATGACATCCATCCCCCTAGAAATATAAAGGTATATCAGCGTGGTAGAATGGAACATGGGAAGCGTTTCCTATATTTACTTGTGCCATCCTTCAACCAATTGCGCATCCCATTTTGTGGCTTCGGTAACGTATCGCGGCCAAACTGGGTCGTCCCGGCCCAGCCCACAACTGTCATATTCTGTCGGAATATGGCGAAATGCAGTATTTGTATCGTGCTGCTTTTTCATGTATTGGGTGGAAATGCGGTCAACAAGTGGTACTGGAGCGATTCCGGGGGTATATAATATGTCGAGAACACCGTGTTTGTGGGTTGATCAGAGCGCTTGCAATTTCACCCACCCACGATGTGGCCTCATGGCCAGCACGGGTTGAGGGAAATTCGCGTCCATCACAAACCCCTGAAGCCTTCCGACTCGGAAGAGAACATATTTGGGCGATCTTGAAGGTGAGTCCAAACAAGGCGATGACACCCAACATCCAGGCTAGTACTATTGGGGGGTAGTTATTCGCGCCGCGGTGGGTCCATTGTGCAAGGGACCCCATGTCCCATTCAACCGACCATAAAACTACAATATTGATTCAAACCGCGTGTCCCGGGTTGTTCATGTAATGGAGAAGGAAACCGAGCACTCACCCGGGTACGCCTTGGACCTCCGCAGCGATTTTCGGGTAATCCCCCGCGCTCTCGAGTCATTCGAGGAGAGTGTCAGCAGGATATTTGAGGACGATTCTAAGCCACCCTCTGGCGCTCGAATTCATTCAGTAAGGGGGCAGGGGTATCGGGGTCCGTCCTAGCTAAGGGATGACCCATAGCTCTCTGTCAGGTTGAAGCCACGATGAGAAAGCGCCTAAACCCGACAGGGGAAGGCGAGTCTATACCTGACACGTGTGTGGGGTCCAGACCTTCAGTCATGGGCGCATATTATTAGGCGCCGGATAAGCGTACGATTCGTCTCTAAAAGACAGCCTACATCAAGGTTAGCCTCTCACATCCTTCCCCCTGGAAGCACCGAACGCCCAAAGTATCCTTAGCTCCATGAAGCGTATAATTAGTTTTGATAGTACTCTGAACGCATTTCGTGGCCCGATTGTCGATTGGTGCAAAAGCTTACGCAATTCAACGGTCTGCGAAATCAAGTTATTATCGAGTTCTAGATCGTCCCACCCTGCTCCTCTCTGTGTAGTTGTATTGCTTCAGGATGGCTCAATGTATCGCCTGCAACGAACCGTGAAATGGGTCAAAAAGCAGATCATGCCAAACATCCAAGATACCATCGAGAAAGTTTCATCTCTGGATGTCGGTCTCATCTCTCGGCCCCTGGTCACCATAACCTTCAAGCGGAACTATTTCCCGAATCTCCTATCTCTTCTTCAAATCTGCCACGGTATTCAGAAACACGGGTTAATATTCAAGGCTCCGCACGTCGTTATGGACTGCTCTGATAATTTCTTTGCGCTAGCGCTTGTCTTGAACGTAACCCGCACTTGCCTACCACACAGAGTTCTTGTCGATACTTCGGAACCGGATCATACTCCCCTTGAAGAGCTTTGGCAGGATATATACCAATTGCTTCAAAGACAGGGGTATGCATTCTGGGAAAACACGATTGCGGAACACACGAACAACCTTGCGAGAGAATTGATCTACCGGCTGGCGCGCTACAAGGTTCTACTGCTACTAGGAAGTAAGCCGAATAAGGTTGCTGGCCCGTCAGTCGCAGCCTCTACGATTGCCCGAATCGAAGCATTGGTAGATAATAGGGAATTAGCGGATCCAACTGTATGGGACAAGGCCTGGGACATGCACTGGAGAGAAGTTTGGAGGCGATCTGGACCAGTAGCTCAGTTACGCCACAGCGGAGGGATACAATCTATTGCTAGTATCGCCGGGGCGCCGACCACAATCTCGCCTACGGTTGATGGATGCGCCCCTGGTAGAATAGCTGGGAGGACTCCGGTGAAATTGATTCTGACAGAAAGCAGCAGTATTCTGTTGAACTCAATCTGGAGCGGACCCAATAGCCGGCTTCCCGAAATGCCCTTGCATGGCCCGAACGAAACGAATATACTAGGTGGCAAGGGCCAGAGTAAGCAACATTGTGATAATTGGCTATTAATTTATACTTAGTGAGCTGGCCGCTATCACGGCTGTGTAGGTGTCGAACCCAAAGCGAACAAGTCGCGCCCCTTGGCTGAAATAGCGGCGTCAAATATATACAGCATCCCCGTCGCCGAGAGATACAATTGCACCGTAAATTGGCTGGGGAATTCGTATTTATCTTTAGACTCGAATACTTACCAGGTCTGGGCAACTCCCCGAGAGAGCGCTATCGAATCCGCATGGGCCGCAGCCTGGTCTGAAGCAGAATCCTACGGGGAAACAGCTGCGAGAAGCGTCTTGGAAGCCAATAAGCCCGAAGCTGGTCCCCCAAACCAAGCTACACAAGCCGGTGCTAGATCAAGAGCAGGTACGACAACCCATCCCAGCGTTTTAGGGGCGATCTCGGCCACGAAGGCGGCAGCCCGCTTCGCGGCAAGGGCCAGCCATCGGTTTTCAGTGTCATTCAATAAGGGGCGCAGTGATCAAGAGCCGCCAACCAATGCGGTTGTTAATCCTATTAGTCCGACAGGGGAAACAGGCCTTGTAACCGCGCCAAGTCAGACGCTTCCCGAAACTGCCCCATCCCCATCGACGGCCTGCTCACCGACAATTGGTGATATTCGTGGTTCAATTCCCCGAAAAATCGTTCCCACGATTGAGACAAGCTCCCTAGCGTTTGCTGCGCAGCCTCAAATTGGAAATAATTCACTCTCCCCCATTACTCCAAGGTCGCGAAAAACCTCAGGAACATCTAGCAAGCTAAGGAGTCCTAGCGTTCCTGGAGTTGGTTTGCATTCCATATCGGAAGCTTCATCCCATGTAGATTTATCGATCCAGGCACAAGCGGATCCAAATCCCCCGATTCGGGTTTCAAGAACAGCGTCGGAGCCATTCCCGGTCGATGCGCCGGTTCAGACACCAGTGCGACGAAATTCAGAGTCAAGCGATCCCCCGAGCACCATAACCTTTACCCGTAGAAGGAGCGAGTCAGCGACACAAAGGCTCCGTAAACATGTCATTACTCGTTGGTCAGATCCTCAACGATATAGCGAATTTGAAGATGCTTTCGTGGACAAGACTCAAGAAAGACATTATCGCGAGAAGAAAGAGAGTGCTCGGATTGAGGCAGCTAAAACTAGCGATAAACCAGACTTTCTTGCGGCGGAACTACGCAAAGCAGGCCCCAGGCAACGAGCCGAAGTAGCCTGGGAACAGATGGTCGCGCATTTAGGCAAAAATAACTTCGAGAAAAAGCTCCAAATACTTGCCCAGCAAGAGTGGGAGAAACTCGTAGAGCGTCAAAAGAAGACTCATTTCTCAGGTCCTCTAGGAGATCAGCCTGGTAGCTGGGAAACCGACTTCGCGCTAACTTGGCAACGGGCTTGGAAGGAGTCCTGGGAAACCGCCTGGACAGCAGTATGGAAACTCTCATATAAAGAGGCCACCTCAAGAGGGATAGAATTCGGCACTGAAGAAATCCTCGACCTCGATCCGAAACTCAAGCGGAGGACTCTCAAACAACTCGAGGCCAGCGACTCCTATGTCCAGCTACGAGAGTCTCTCTTAGAGAACAAATCTCCTTTAGGAAGTCTTGAACAGGTCCACCAGTGGATGAAAGAACTTAGTTATCTTTCTGAATCCCTCCAATACTCGGTTCCCACTCTTCGCGAAGAATGTATGGAAATAACGGTCATGAAAAGTAGCAAGGTAACGTATAATAACCGATCATTCGGGCGTGCCCTTATGAT
>WSTI01007917.1:0-10347 GCA_019616915.1 Ceratobasidium sp. 423
CGGTCTTTTGTCCCTTGATAACGAGGTGGTTTGTCAGCTCGTCTGTGGAGCGAGCCGAGGTTGCCTCGCGGTACCTCACCTCGAACCCAACGCTAGTGTGTAGAATGCAGTCGTTTGACTCCCTGACCAAATGCGCCGGCCTCAACTCCAACGAATACGTAAACTCACTATGGGATTACACGAAAACCTTGGGGGTATCGTGGGCAGTCATTTGGAACATGGCTCAACAAGGACAGCAGGGGTCGGGCGGTCTGTGGACAACGAGTCGAGGAGCTATGGGCTGATCCTTTGAGGGCGATGAAACGTATATAGCACTAACGGATGCAGCGTTTTCGAATAACTTAAAACAGAGGACAGGAGGACACGTATACGAGGCCGAATTGCTCGAAGCGCCTTTGCAATCGATAATGAAGGATGCTACGGGGAATGAAGTTCAGAAAATAACCCAGGATACATCCTAGTCGATTGATCGCAATATGTGAGTTCAGACCTATATAAACGCCCGCCACTACTCTGATTTTGCACTGCCTCCCGAACAGACCCGACTCCGCCCCGATCTGACTGGCCAATTTAGAGGTTAGTTGCTGGGGGGACGATTCACTACCGGAAGCCACCCAGTATATCTTACTCATCTTCTCTATGCTTTTGCACTATTACTACCTTTGTTGACTCTGATGTGTATGTACACTTTCCGATCTTAGTGTTTTCGCGTAATTCGTGCGACCAGCGTGATCTTTATATCCAAATGCGCGCGATTTTTGCGAATCCAATGGTATACTTATCTTTTCGATAAGTGCTCTCGTTCCAGTATGAGGCTAAAACCAAAATGCGGCCTGGGCCTTGAATCTTGAAACCCGCACTAATCTAAAAAGTGCAAGAAACGCGTTGATAACAAAGACGATCATGATTATCACGAATACCCCCAGTTATGAGTATACTTTGTCTACTTGGGAGGTTCATGTCGTGTCCACAAGAATAGAAGTTAACATACCTCCAACTGCCCCGAGGACCCAAAGCACATAGGGAGCAAGTGCGCAACCGCAAGTATCGCAAGGGATAGCAAGAAGAAGCTAGAAGCATGTACCACAAACTTGCACACGTACTCCGAATTAGGGCAGAAGCCTATAACTTCGGTCGGGTCTAAACCGTGTGAAGAGGGTTAATAACATGGGATAGATCGGGAGTTCTTAAGAGGACATACGAGTACACGAATCACAACTGACCGGAGGTAGTGACCCCCTCCGTACCCTGAACTCGTATAAATGTTGTTGACCAGCGATAGCATTTATATGGCGCTCGCCCCAATGAATGTTCAGGGCTTTTTGAGACTGAACCAGTAACAGTTCTGCGTCACCCCAATCTTCCTTAAACTCCAAAACTTCGGCTAGCTTCCTCATACACATCGGTTTGTCCGGATCGCTATCGGGAATGAGGCTGAGCATCTCCCTTCGTAGGACCTCGGCCTTCTCCAGTTGCATCGACCGACAATACACGTCTGCAAGACTGTCCATACAAGCTAGCGTCGCAGGATTATTTCCCCCCCTCGATATCTTATATCCCTGCACAACATCTTCCCAAAACAGCACTGCTTCGCTGAGTCGGCCTTGACACTGATAAAGATATGCTAGATATTTCTTGCTCGCCTGTATATCGTCGTGTTCCTCGCCATGGGTGTTTCTGTATAATGTTCTGCGTGCCTCAAGCACCTCGTTATATAGACTTTCGGCCCTATCCAATTGGCCTTGATTTACGTAGTTATGAGCAAGGTCATCTGTACTCTTTAATGTGGCAGGGTGCTCCAGGCCAAATAACTTTTTTCTCGCCACTTTGACCATTATTCGAAGCTCCTCTTCTTCGTGCCACAATTCCATAGATCTGAAGACGTCGGCAAAACAGACGGCATGGTTTGGGTTGACTTCCCAGTAGCATGGTTTCTTGCAATTGACACGTAGGTGGTCTGACTCGGATATAATCCTTTTCACATGCGGCCCCAGTCCGATTCTAAAGTAATGGGAGTCGGGGTCCACCTCGTCCGCCATACTGATGGATATGGCAAGTAACGACGCCGCACGCTCGAGTGAGATGTTCGGTTCGTGTGGAACAACAGTACGAGCCCAATCCTGCACGAGCACGTGGATGGTATATACCGCGTTCTTCTTGTCATACTCGATCAAAGAGTATGCTGCAAGGTCGCCCATAGTTTCTATGAATGAGTTTTCGACCCAGTTATCTTCCTCGTCTAGATCTTCGGGGGTGGTGGATCGTGTTAGATACTCATACAAATAGGCGTAGGCATCCTTCTCCAACCCAACTGGCGGGAGGACCGGAGTATATAGACGAATATTGGTTGCGGCGCGTTGAAATATGGCCCTGGTGATGCCATCATGGTGGAGGAAAGCAATAAGCCACAGTAGTTCTTGCGCTTGATGTTTTCCACGTTGCTCTAAGAGTTCATAGCACATGTTCCATGTGGTGTAAACTGTCTTGTCATAGTCGTCAAACTTGGATGACTCGGGAAGTGACTTATATTTTTCAAGTGTGGCTTGTCGTTTTTTGAGGAATAGTTTACGGTAATCCGAGATGCTCATGCCGGTTGAATGTGCAATGTATGCGCCAGCATGGACAATTGCAAGCGCCAAGAACCCAAAGTCCTAAGTTATCAGCACCACAGTAAATGTGTTAGTAGTGGCCAAGACTTATAAAGGAGGTAAATTCAAGAGTTGAAAACTCACATGCACTAACTCATCCGCAGCACCCTTTTCCGCCGTCGTTTTCGACTCGCAGGGGGCCCGCCTATTCACTACCCTCAATAAAAGTGAAGAGGCGTCTTCAGGGTCCATGCTCGATATATGATATACCGATTCTGGGGGTTTTGCAAGTCCCACCCTGGCCTCTATGCGCGTCGTGATGAGTATGCTACCACGATAACTGGAGGGAAAGTAGGGGCGAATATCCAGGTGGAGATCATCAGCGCCATCGAGAAAAAGGAGCCAGGAATCTTGGGTTCCTTGTAACCACAGGAGGGTATCTGTATGTGTGATTGTATGCACGGCCCCAAGGTATTTCAAATTGACTCTCGCAAAGTCTCGCAGAGCACTTTCAATTGTCTCTCGAGAAGTCGCATCCACGTATATGATGTGGTTCCACTGATGGTGATTCCGTTCGATCGCCTTGAATGCTAGTTGACTTTTCCCCGCTCCGCCAAGGCCATATATAACGCACACTTGTTGCTGGTCAGTGCTGTTGACTATGCAGCTGCCAACGGCTTGGATCTCTTTAGTGCGACCAGTGTAGTATGGTGTAGGAACAGGGCATTTTTTTAAGATGGTTGGCTCCAGGGTGCGCTGAACTCTCCCGTCTGTGTGTATATTAGGATTAGAACTCGAATATGCTTGTTATCTTTAAAAGATAGAAGATTATTAGAAACAGATACTCACCGATACACTCCACTGCCAGGGCATTATTCCTTTCGTAGATAGCTTTCGCAGCCTCATGCATATCTTGGCCTACCTCAATTTTGCTCAAGTATGCTTGTGTATGCGCCCCAATCCTGCAAAGTTTCTCCCAGTCATCTGCTTCGACATCCTGAATCCCCTGGTCCACACTAAACCGGAAGTATACACTAGTGGTATCTTGGAACCGTCTTGCCATCTCCTCCGCGACCCGTTCGCTATCCGTAGCCATTGCTCTCATGGCAAGTGAAACTTGCTGGCGGTCAGAATTTGGAATCCGTATCGTGTGCGTGTACCCTGCACCAACACTTATAATGCACGATACATATCGACCAGGGTAGAGCTCGCGAACTTCATTGAGTACATGAGCTAGTGGGTTACTATTTCCAAGCTCTCCGCCAACAAAGGTGTACTTCAACGAGTTTTCAGCGATGTCAATACTTTTGAAGAAATCCGGGTGAGCCATGGTTGCATATAGGGCTTCCCAGATGGCACAGTTTGGAGCACGGTTCGCCCTTGCCTCGTAGGATCGGAATATGACCGGTATGCTGGCGTTCATATGATCCTTCAAGGTAGCAAAAATCAAGCTGAGTTCAGGTCAGTCGCTGGCGCGGCTACATTAATAGCTTGGCTCACGTATTACAACCATCTGACCGGTAAGCACCCGCTGTCATTTTTGCGCTTCCGTCTCCAGTGGTAATTTTGATGATTTCTTGCAGAGATTCTTTAAGCGCGGTGCTCTTGTATGCAGCCCCACTACTTATCCCACTCTTCTTTTTATTTGCGAAAATCGTTTCGGTTAGTTTCGTGTACGATTCAATGGCCTCCTCGACCGACATCCCCAATTTGCCTAGCATGCATGCGCTTACGCTACAAAAAGAATGAGATATAAGATCATCATACAATTTATCGCCAGCATAAGCGCACCCGCCGGTTCCGGTTCCAGCTATTACATCGAACCAATCGGTTGGTTTCACAGGCTCTCCCTCAAGACTTTGTACCCTATTCATCACTTCCCGTAACAAGAGAAGCGAAGATAGCCCACGAACCCCTCCGCCGTCTTTGCATAAACAGTTAGAAAGTTGATATGAACAAATGATCAATACCTACCAATGCATAGTATATTGATACCATGTATTGGCCTCGGTTGTTGTGAAACAGACTCGGTTGCTTGCTTAGATACGTTCCGGAAGAAGTTGTCGTGCCCGTCTTTTCCTTCTCCTTTCTTAGAGTTTCCCGGCAATCTTTCATATCCCGCGAACATAGAGGGCCCTGTAGTCGAGGACCCCCAATCCTTCAGGCCTAATGTCCCATGCACCCCTTTGGTCTCAGGTTCAATGATAGGCTCGAAATGACCTGTACCAGATGCGGCTGGGGATAACTGGCTTAGTCCGCTAGGAGTGGGTGAGCTGCCGAGCGAGGATTCGTTTTGTAATCGTAAGCTACGATGTAGCGAGTAACATGAGACCAATGACTCACCCAGGATTAGAAGACAGGTATTGATTGCCTGGAGCTTGTGACTCAGCCGGCTCTGGGGCAGGAGTAGTGGTAGATGATGGTACCTTGACCGAATTCGAAGGCTTAGGGCTAGATTCCTTGGGAGGGGTACGGACAGTCGGGGGTTGGATTTCAACCTGAGCATCGGGTTTGGGTGCTGTTGTTACGGCTGGGAGTGTTTCGGTTTGGAGGACCGCAGGTTGAGTAAACTCGGGTTCAGGAGCGGGTTCAGAAATAGGTCTTGGTGATTCGACCTCTGAAACAGACTTAGATGTGGACCGAGGTTCGGTTGGCCTAGTCGCACCTGATTCGGGGCTCATAGCCGCACGCTGGGCTGAGATAGAAGCCGACTCGCTCAGGGATGGCTGCATTTCGCGTTCTACAGGAGCCAGAGCAGGGCCGAATAGGGAAGCATGACGGATGCTGCCGATGCTGTGACGACTGAGATTAGATACTTGACGGCGCAACCGACTTGGGGAACGTGAGCTAGCAATTGAAGCACCATCGCGAGGCGAGTCGGACAGGGGATCGTCAGGCTTGGAAATCCAATTGGGCTCCGCAGTTTGAACGGGCGGAGGCGAGTCGGAGAGCGGGTCGCCAGCTTTGGAAATCCAGTTGAGCTCCCCAGTGTGAATAGGCGGAGGCATGGTGGGAGGCTTAGATCCAGGGTCGTCCATGGGGCCGTCAGTTTTGAGATCGGGCGTGTTGGGAATAGTGAAAGGAGGGTCAATACGAGGATCAGGCCTTGCAAAAGCACGAACATGATGGCGAGATTTGGGAATCCAGTTGGGCTCCCCAGTTTGAATAGGCGGAGGCGTGGTGGGAGGCTTAGGTCCAGGGTCGTCCACGGGGCCGTCAGTTTTGGGGTCGGGCGCGTTGGGAATAGTGAAAGGAGGCTCAAGGCCAGGATTAGGCCTTGCAAAAGCACGAAAACGATCGCGGAATGGCTTGAGACGAGCAGCAAAACCCAGAGGGCGTTGAGAAGTCGTATCAATATTGGACATGATCGATTGTAGAGTAATAAACAAGAGAGCTTTGAGGTGGGTAGAAGTGGATCATAAAGGTCTCCACCATCCTTCATACCCCTCCACACACAACCAGTTTTTTGATCACCACGAGGCGGCGCTTATAAGGGTGCTGCCCATAATCGCCCAGCGCTATCCTGGTCTTATCCAAGCCAAACAAATTGCTCAGTCGCTGGGTCTCCGCAAGGTTGAGGTCGGTGGTGGCAGCGTCAAATTTGTTGGTGATTGTTTGTTGTGGTGAGGCGAAACAGAAGTCACACCTGGGACGTTTGACTTTGACTCTTATACCCTGAAATGTTGGCTGATGGTCAACAATCGGCGCATATACTTACACGCAGCCTTGATGAGATAAGTTGACTCGAACACATACAAATGATCAACAGTTGCTAGTACCTCTGCACCGATGGATATACCAGAGCAGACAACTAAATGTACCTCGGGCGTCATATGTTGGTTGTACATTCCAAGTGCTCCGGGTACTCGTTCAGCCCACACAAACTGAGGTGATATACTGTATACATAGTACAAACATAAGAAATGTAACGATGATAAAATACAGACGATTTATCGACTTAAGCTTGGTTGCTCCCGAATGCTGTATTTGTGACGGCTGTCCATTAAGGATATGGGTAAATTGAAAGGTGGCCTCAGGTGGCGAGATTGACGTACCTCGGGCTATCCGGAAGTTTCGAAGCATAAAACAAGTAGGTATGCAAACACAAGCGTTGCGAGGTGTAACGAGAACCAGATCGGATTTTCGAGGAACTCGTACACATACTATATGTATTCCAAATAATATTTTGAACCAGAGAAGTGTATAACTTCATCTCGACCTAAGTCAAGGGGGATCAGTCGTTGGAGGAAATTCAATCAAAAATTTCTCGGAAAAACACCTGTCAGGGGTGCACGGATGGATTGAGACGCTGATGATTTCCGCTTCCTGAAGTTGGCGAGATAAGCTTGACCGGCCATTGCATTCAGGTGGCATACACCCCATCCTCGATTCAAGGCCTTTTCGGACTGAACCAGCAACACTTCGGCAGCATCCCACCCTCCCTCTAACTCCAGAATTTCGGCAAGCTTTCTCATGCATATCGGCTTATCTCGGCGAGATGTCTTAACTCTGACCCAGCTCCCAACAACGTCGACTGAATTGTAGTTGAATTATCGTACCTTGGTATCTGCACCCGCGCCTCGATTTACCCTACGTGCTACTAGCTCTACGACGCCCCACCCCATACTATTCTTGGACCAAGTACATCACAGTTGATTACAGCAGTTTGCAGATCGATAGACGCATTGGAGCGAATGACAAGTTTCGAAGCCTGTCCGGGTAGCGGGGAAATGGGGCGAATACGACGAAAAAGAATTGTGGTGCCGTACAAGTCTGTACAGCTCCGCTGTTCATCTTGCTGAATCCCCCTCGGAACCAGGGATTTTCTGGCATCCCGGACAGCTTCGAAACTTATAGCGAGTATCCCAATCTGTCTATCGATCTGAGAATAGCTATAACGCCAGCTCCCCGACCCTCGGGTTCATCAATGTCTTAAACCCTAAATAGTATAAGCGTTGTGATGGCAATATGTAGCCCAACCTACTGCCATACCCAATGACATAGCCACTTCACCAAAGCTCACCGCGCATTGTTCAGTTAAGTCGTGCGAATCCTCGGATCAAAAATTGGTATTCATTCAACAATCATAACCAAAATCTACAAGCTTCCGGCGTTAATCTCTTGCATCCAGTCGCGGTCCTGAGGGAAGTTCAAGTATTTCTGGTCGTTCACGGGAAGCCTCGCCCACTCTCGGAAGCAGTCTTCGAGCCAGAGGTGGTTGACGATAGGAACTCTCCATTCCCGAGCTTTGTAGATCTTGTTATGTGTGGGTTGGTCAGGGGAAATAGTGGTGCTATTGAATAAAGTCGTTTAGTTGGTAAGACTACCGGAAATGGGGACCCACTTGGAGGCTATCATGCATGTATTCTTGGCCGACAGAGAAGGAGTGAACCTGCCGCCTAAGGCAACAATCAACTACCAACTGGGTTAGCACATTTAAGAACTTCCAGTTTTGAGATATCTCTCACCTTCTTGAGATATTCGCGGGCATCACCGGTATATTTTGTAATGGTAATCATCTGGGCTCTTCGCATCAGCAAGCCACTATTTTAACAAGTCAATAACTCCCACCTGACCCTCAAACCCGAGAGCTGGCTGTTTAGGATGCGGATAGTGTAGGAGATGCTCTTCAGGCGTCGACCACAGCCCCAGGTTTGAGACGTGAAGAATCCAGGCGGAGGTGCCTATGATGGCGTTGCATTTGGTGGCCTAGACCGAGAAATGTGAGTCTCGGGTCAGATCAGCGATCCAATAGGCCTAATTTACCTGGATATATTCTTCGTTGTCCCGATAAGACGTAATGAATACATCGGCGCTCTCCAATATCTCCCTCGACACCCTATTCCCTCCGAGACACAACCCCGATATGTAAATACCCCCGACTTTCTCAACGCGATACCGGTATATTGCATCTTGGTTGGGATCACTCTCAACCGCACGCGCAGAGAAAACCACGCGCTTGCCATCGAGCACCCGGTTGTTGAACGTGACCCCGGGCGATTGTTGATTACCTGAGGTCGAACCAGGCCACAAATTCTCTCCAATAGTAAGAAATTGTAGGCCGCGCTGAGCCAGCTCTGTATCTTCTACGTATACAGCACTCGTGGCCATCTCCTCACTGATCGCGTCGTTAACGCGAGATGAAAGTATCCAGCATGACCACCCACTTTAAATGCATATTCAACGCAGTCGAGTTAGTAAATAATTAGGCTTTGGTTGGATGGAAAGTTCCAGTCCTTAGGTAGTGCGGGAACGAACGCAATACTAGCCACGGCCTGTGGTCATCCGCTCCTGGTCAGCTAATCGGCCATCAAACTGCAATATGAGTGGCCACGTGACTGTGACGCTCCACACCCGTAGATGTCAAGATAGCTGACAGTTATCCTTACCTGATACGCAAAGAATCGAACCTACGGCTTTCTCGTCACTCGAAGGGTGGCCCGGAAAGACCGCGGGTCAAGACTGTACAGTGGATCGCCGTCAAAGGAAAATTGCTCCACCCTTAAACTGAAGGTGGTATGACAGATGCGTGGTAAAAGTTATTGCATGGGTACCCGGTAGGCATAATGCACAAGCAATTTAATAATTGGCTAATTGTCGGCGACCACCAAGGTTTCAGACACAACCTTGAAAATTCCTTGACTGTCTATTTGCGAAAAATTCCCATCTTACGGGATTAATTGATGACTTTGTCCATAATATCTCAAATGTATGCGTAGTTCGTGAGGCATGGTTTTCCGGGGAATCTATTTACAACGCTCAGGCATTGTCCGGGGTTCTTCATTGAGAGTGGAATGATATCTACAGGGTGGTCCAGCTCTATCCTAAATTGAAACTTACCATCAGGGTCTTCGACCAGAAATGATATCTGGGCAAGAGCATCGGTGTATTGCCACATCATAGCCACCCCATTGGACAAGTGCCCAGAAGCTAATAAGCGCTGACCATTTGCAATTATGGATCATAATTAGAAGCTCGCCAACGACACCCGACAACCCGTCCCAACTCATCATTTAGCCAGCATAGTGCCAGCATTCAGCTCACAAAACACCCCAGTCATTACGCAATGCATATATGGAATTACATGCTTCTAGACGCATTCTTGACTCAGCCTCGCTCTGATAAAGTACCAATAGGCCCACTCAATTCTGAGTTTTCTGCCAGAGGAATTCGTAGAGGAATTGCTGGTGAGATGACCAAGCAACCCGCAACCATGGTTACCAGGTGGAAGTGCGTGCTTCGCACAGGCTTACAGCCAATCACATTGGAGAATTTCGGCGTTTTGGAGGCCTTGATCGCAGCTAGCTGGGCAGTTATATAAGTTATACCAGTCATATACCCCGCAAAAATCCTCAACTCGATTTCTCTGCGGAATTGAGTGCGCCTAATCTGCCGGCACACTCACGGTCCGTCTTACGGCCCGACCCTAAGCGTCGTTTCTTCGCTACTTCAGAACCCGCACGCATGACCCGGGGTGCCTAGTATCAACGATCCGGATCCCTCATGGCCTACAGTACGCTTATCCAAGGCACCTCGGTTGCATAGTTATTTAAAGAGCCCAGTCGCGATGCTATGACTTGATTTTCGACACTATGACTTCTACGATGTTCCTTTCGCTCTTTTCACTTGGTTTGGTAGGCCAAGTATGTGGGCTTACGCCCTATACGGGTGTGTACTGTGTGGTGAGGCCGAGAGCTATGACTGATGTTAGCCCCATAAGGGTCTCCTCCGAACCTCCCGTCTAGGAAACCGTTTGGGT
>WSTI01007918.1:0-10319 GCA_019616915.1 Ceratobasidium sp. 423
CTTCGGTAAAGATTTTGACATGCAGCGGCCACGTACTATAAGGAGGAATGGGTAACATAGTGCGCGCAACACTGAGTCCCGGTAAGTACCCATAGCACCACCAAAACGTAGAGACGTACAGAATTTTTGTCTTCAGATAATTTGCCTTGGCGTCCCGCTTGAATATTTGGGAAAATGTTTCTTGACCTTGTTTCATTTGAGAAACTCGGAGATGCCTAGACATGTAGGGGCGCTGCCATGCCCATTCGAACTAAGAGAATATCAACTCGTAATCTTCCATAAAGGAGTTAGATGTACCTGCAGAGCCGCGAGCTTCGAAGGAAACCCGTGCACTATCATGGTCATCACCCAAGGCTGGCCCCGTTTGGTTTTGTAGGCGCCCTGTGTAAGCTCCCCGTTATGTTGTCGAATACGACGTGGTGGATCTGGGGTGCTACCGACGTAGGTAGAACGTGACGACCTGGTCTTGATGGATCTGAGCAAATAACAAGCATAAAAGAGCTACTAGAATTACTATACTGGTGCCAGAATTAAGAACAGCGGGCGTATGCCTTACCGGGATTGTGTGTTGGTTCTCCCCTAATGTAGTTCGGGAGGCCATCTTTTATGAGGGGAGTCTAGGATAATAACCAGGATCCTTCGCAGAAGGTGGAGCAACAGAGCGGCGTTTTGATCGCGTCTGGATGCGTGTCAAACTCAATCACGCGTCTCAGGCAAAGTCACATGACCAGGAGAAGATCACCAGGCCCATGCGGCGCACGCATGGGTGCGAATGTACAGTATCTATAATATATGGGTGTATGTACCCGCATGAGTGGGTGGAAAATGTGGGATAGAGGCGCTGTGGGATGGGGGAGGGTATCCCGAGGGCCGTGTGATGTGATGGGCGTGGTGAATGGGCGAAATGAAATGGATGCGCGCGTATTGGGGCGCGGTGAGAGGCCCTGCGAGGTCGGCTTAAACTCCTATGTCCCACCCAAGCCGAAAGTTCTTAGATGGATGCTCATAATGGGTTATGCAAGGCAGGAACAAGTCGGGATGCTGAGTGTGCCGATCACGTGCCCGGTTCGCACCGGCCTGGTAGACTCAATAGACTCAAATCACTGGAGCTTGCGATGACACACTGCCTCATCCTCGGTCATAACTTCTTGGATTTAAACTCGCAAGAGCCCAAAGTATTAACAGGAACCCAGCTCTTAAGCTAGTACCTCTGACTTGGTTTCAAAACGCCGTTGTGCAATAGTCTACCTGTATATGGTAGTTGGTCGAGTCATACTCATACTACGACCGAACTATAGCTGCGCAACTCGACCGCCACCGTTCTGTTCTCTCGGCACCTTTTGCACGAAGCCACTGCATTACCCCCCTAATTGGACACCCTTCTCAGGCCCAACTGAAGACCATGAATCTCGATATCCCTGCCGATGACTCTGAGACACTACGGGTGACTTCTCGTGCCCAATACAAGAGTCCAGCTCGGCTCTCTCCTTCGTCCGTGCTGCCCAACCCGATCGACCAATTTAAAGAATGGTTCAAGGCCGCATCATCTCCTCACCCCAACCAACCCCAGAAAACTGTGGTATACGAGCCAGAGGCCATGGCTCTCTCGACTTGCTCCCCCGAAGGCATTCCCTCGACCCGATTCGTGTTGTTGAAGCAAGCCGACCCACGGGGATTTGTGTTTTATACAAACTACGAGTCCCGCAAGTCGAGCGAATTACACGCCAACCAATACGCGTCGATCGCCTTTTACTGGCGAGAAGTTCATCGACAAGTTCGAGTCGTCGGAAAGGTCGAGAAAGTCGACTCGAGCGAGAGTGATGAATATTTTGCCAGCCGCCCGGTCGGTAGCCGTATTGGAGCTTGGTCCAGCCCTCAGAGTAGGGTCGTACAAGAGGGGGAACTGGATAAACTATTGGCCGAGACAGAGAAGCGCCTCGAAGGCTTGGGCAGCGCTCAAGTACCGCGACCCGATTTCTGGGGAGGATGGCGAATTGTTCCTCAGTAAGTACGCTTTTGATGGGGTCCTGGTATTACTCATCTGAATTGTTCTAGCGAAATTGAATTTTGGCAAGGCCAGCCTAACCGTCTCCACGATCGCGTCCGATACTTGCGAGAGCCGGGTGAAGACAAGGAATGGGTGATTGAGCGGATTGCACCATAAATCTACATGGGGTTTCATGTACATTCTAGGACCATGTATTGGTAATAAACGTGAATTAGCCTATGTGAATCAACAGCATTTGGGTTCAAACCTGTCCCGATGATGATATATCAACAAGGCAACCCCTAAAAAGCTATACGGGGTCTCTTTGGTGAAGCCTTGGAGAGGAATTTTGGATCATATTACAGCACGCGACCTAAAACGTCATCGACTATTGGTCATTAACCATCAAGGCGATCGCTCAGAAACACTCTCAGTATGTCTATAACTCGAGGAATAACTAAAGATAAGCAACCTAAAAGACGATAATAACGCTCAACCTCAAATAGGAAGCACCGCACACCTCGACCGGACATAATCATCCCACATAACTGCCGCCCCTCCGGCACCAACCCCACCCCACAAATGGTCAAGAATTTGACTCAGCTCTGATCCACGAAAGAGCCATACTCGTTTGCCCTGGAGTGAAAGAAGTTTTTCCTTGATAATAGACCTCTGTTGTTTATACCGTGCTCCAAGGCCTGCCTGTGTATGCTCAAGTTACTAGGCGAAAATCAATGACATATACCAAACATACAACAGCATAATGCATAAGCATGTGCATGCCAATCGATAGGTTGGTTACACTCTCCCCAAGCTGGGCTATCTGCACGATTGAAGCTTGTACGCGTGAGTCATGGGACGAAACTCCACACATTCCCTAACAGGTACGTTTAGATGAATTACGGGAAAGGCGGCAAAAGTCGCTAACCATATAGATGTAAATCAACGCTACGTGTCTCCACCCTTCTTGTACCGCAAGCCTTTCTACATTCCCCGTGGGTTCGCTCTCCGTCACGAGTGGTTGTGCCTGCCAAGCAACGACCCGCCTCTCTAAATCATGCCAATTATCCAGAGGACCAACTCTGGACCCGGCTCTCCACGAGTTGACTTGCGATATGGCTTCAACGAGCGCAACCGGAACCCCGTGTACCCATTGGAACCCATGAGATGTGGGATCACACTCGCCATCATAATCGTACTCTACTAGGGGTGGGACTCCCAGTACAAGTGCTGTGGTGGTGTCGTACAAGATAAAGCGCTTGAGCTCGTGTTGGGGTGCGCCAAAGGCACGCGGAAAAGAGACAAGCAGATTGCCATTAGGACGCTCCACGATGAGATTTGGGTCAGCTGCCACCAAGCGAAGAAACCCAGGCAGTGTCTTCTGAAGTAGGTTATATCCCAAAATACTGCCAACAACTACAAAGCTAAGAAATACGAGCTGATAAAGACGCTGATCAACTTATCCAACCATGAGCCGAAAAAGACTGCTTACCTCAAGCTGAGCCATAAGGCGCTCCGCTACATCTTTCAGCGACGAATTACCGTTGGAATCAATAGCGAAATTCTGTTCCAATTTATTGATCCAATCGATATACTTTCTAATCGCCGAACCATATGGATCTTGGTTGAGTACCCGGAATAGCTTTGCTCCTAGGAACACAGTCCATATCATCATCTTCGAACTCTTCAATCGATTTACCATAAGTCCGTGAACCTGGGACGGAGGAGTCATAAACCAGTAACTGGCGCGCTGCAACTGATCTAAGGGACCATCATTCGAGAAATCTAAAATGGGTAGAAAAGCTTTACTCACATTCATTGATCGTGTGCACGAAATGTGCATCCTTGGTGGTATGGGCTGAGATCACGGAAGGAGGAATGGATGCACACAGCCACTCGATGAACTCGGCCATATAATTCCTAGCGGATTGTATGTCGGAAGTTGTCCCAAAAGAGCTCTCAGCGCTTGGGGACCCGTGTGCCGGGGAGCGCCGATAAGTGGTTAATTGAGTCTGGTTCTGTAGCCATGTGTGGTTGAAATCCTCTACAGCACGTATTGCAGCAAAGCCGTCGCTGGCTGGTTGAACAGGTCTAGTCGCCATATAACGCAACCCAGTTCCTAGAATCGAGGGCGCGAAATCATGATTCGTATTGGTGCTATTTGGGGGTCGATCGTTTCTGGATATCCCAATCGGAGTGGTATCTTGCGTTGTCTAACCGAGGTCGAAGAGAGGTTCCAGGTTTAGGATAGAAATAAATCGGTGATATCGTAAGCTTACCGCCAATTGAGCTGCCTGTGCCGGAACGGCGGGAAGAATAGGCCGTGGTCGAGAAGCCGAGCCATGAAAATCCCTTCGATACACCCTCGCGCCAGGCTCACGATCGCCATACCCAAGGCATTCAAAACCACCTTTCAGGCACCTCTCGCAATGTGGCTTAGTTAAATCGCACTTCTTTCGCCTGCCAAATTGAAGTTGAACGCGGAGCAGTGAGGGCCGTGTTGACCCACCCCTGCCAGCACGTAAGGCAACTCTTGGGATGTGGCCCATGTCTGGGGTGTTTGGCAGAGGACATTTGCTTAAACAGGGCTCCGAACAAGTTGTGTGTCCCTAGATCTCATCCAACCTGGTTTAAATACGGAGCCATACCGGGTGATATCCGGGCCAAGCCAAGAACCATTCGTTACGATAGCAATTAGGTCGGCGAAGTCGGGCATCACGTGACGTAATGGAACTTGTATGCGACTACTATGCTACAACAGAGCGGTGACTGGAGATAAATAACATAAAAGATGGTGGATGATAACTCTCGGTCTTAAAGGGGGATCACTGCACACCTTGACCGGAAGTAATCCCCCCACCAAACTGGCGCCCCCCCTGCACCTGCACCATGCCATAAATGATCAAGGACCCGACTGAGCTCCGGCCCACGAAAGAGCCACACTCGCGCCCCCTTGAATGAAAGCAGCTGCCCACGAAGGAATGACCTCTGTTTTTCAGACCGCGCTCCTATTCCCGCCTGCAGTCACTCGATCAACAGGTGGGAAATGGAAGTACATACACCAAGCTTACCACGACGTAATGTATAAACATGTGTAATCCAATAGGTAGATTCGCTACACTCTCCCCGAGTCGAACTATCTGCCGTATCGACTCCTGCACACGTGGATCGTGTGATGAAACTCCGCACATGCCCTAGCAGGCTCATTCAGACGTACTCAGGGGAATGACGGGAATATGAATCACATACCATGTAAATGTATATCAATGCTACATGCCTCCAGCCCTCTTCAACCGCGAGCCTTGCTACGTTCCCGGTAGGCTCATCTTCTGCTACAACTGGTTGTGGTTCCCAAGCCAAGACACGTCTCTCCAAGTTCCGCCAGTCATCCAGAGGAGCGACTCTGGATCCAGCTCTCCACGAGCTGACTTGTGATATGGTCTCGACGAATGCAATAGGGACTCCGTGTACCCACTGGAACCCATGAGATATAGGATCGCACTCGCCGTCGTAGCCATACTCCACAAGAGGTGGAACTCCCAGAACAAGCGCAGTAGCCATATCGTATACGACAAAACGCTTGAGTTCGTGCTGAGACGCGCCCAGGGCCCGCGGGAACGAGACAACTAGGCTGCCATTGGGTTGCTCTACGGTTAATTTCGGATCAACTGCCACCAGGCGAAGAAATTCAGGCAGTGTTTTCTGAAACAAGTTGTATCCCGAAATCGCATCAACAGCCACGAAGCTGAGATATACCAGCTGGTAGAAGATGTTGCTCAACTTGCTCAGCCACGAGTTGGAAAAACAGCTTACCTCAAGCTGAGCCAAGAGACGATCCGCCGCATCATTCAGCGACAAGTTGTTATTGGAATCAAGACTTAATTTCTGTTCGAATTTATCAATCCAATCGATATACCCCCGAGTTGCTACGCTGCGGGGGTCTTGGCGGAGCGCCTGGAATAGCTTTGTTGACAGGTAAAGAGTCCACACCGTCTTTGACCCGTGCAACCGATTTATCATAGGGCCACGGACTGGGATTGGAGGGGCCATGAACCAGTAGCTAACGCGCTGCAACTGATCTACGGCACCATTATTCGAAAAAAATGAAAAGGTTGAAATGACTCTACTCACATTCGTTGATGATGTGTACGAAATGTGCCTCTCCAAAAGTTTGAGTTGAGACCACAGAAGGAGGAATGGATCCATATAAGGATTCCGGGAACTCAGTCATATAATTCCTAGCAGATTGGGCATCGGAAGTCGTATCAGTGGATTCTGTAACCCCCGAGGGACGGTGTGCTGAAAAGCGTCGATGCGTGGTCAATTGACACCGACTCTGAGACCATGTGTAATTGAAGTCCTCTAGCGAAGGTATAGTGCGATTCCTGTCGGGTGCAGAAGGAGGCCTGATCAAGCCATCACGCAGTTCAGCTCCCGGAATTGGAGGATCATCGCTCATATCAGTGCCATTTAGAGATTGGTGACCTTCGGACAATCCAATCGTAGCGGAATCTGGTACCTGACCAAGGTTGATGCAAAGACGGAAGCTCAGGAAAGAAGCAAAACGGCAATATCGCATGCTTACCTCTGAGTGTGATATTTGTGCCGGAATAGCCGGAAGGATGGGTCGAAGTCGCGGAGGGACCGGTACAATGTTGCCCCGACAAGTACTCGCACAAGGTTCGTGATCGCCATACCCAAGGCATTCGAAACCGCCCTTCAGGCACCTCTCGCAGCGCGGTTTAGTTAAATCACACTTTTTCCGTCTGGTGAATTAATGTTAGTCGTGGGTGACGATGAGGAAAACGTCGACGCGCCTTCGTCGACAGGTATGGCAACTCGTGGGACGTGGCCCAGGTTTAGAGGGGTTGGCGAAAGGCATGTATTCGAGAAAAGGCGTCGAATAAATAGTGGGTCCTCAGTAAATCCTACCCAACTGGGTTCAAATACATCAGGCACTCAAACCATGGGACTGTTCGTTCCGAAACCTGTTCGATCGGTGAATGCCGGGTATTATGTAACGAGTCGCCAACAGTCGGGCCCCTCCGAGGAAGGACCCTATTACTGCCCTATTTCGGGGAAGCGAACTAGATCGAATTCTCTGCCAACGCGAGAGTCGGGTGACGCCTGCATGGCTTAAAATAAGAGGGATTGCTCGCGACCGGACCTCGTCCTCGTTTTCTCCTTCAAAAAATCGATGACTTTATTTGCCTGGTTACCGTTGACGATTGACGGTCATACTATCTTATATGCAACACTGGTTTTAGCGGTCCCCGCTCTACTGACACGATACAAACACCAACTTCGTCATCCACCCTCGCCTAGATCATTCCCCATCCTCGGACACTTGCCATGGCTATCATCTGGCTATATTCATCTAGATTTTATGAAAATCAGCAAGCAGCTCGAAAGTGTGACATTTCAATACATATGAGAGGTGTTCGAGCTGACAATACTACCAAGGCGACATCATCTACTTGGAAATGTTTGGTGAAAAATTTATCATACTGAACTCCAGAGAAGCCGCATCGGAAATACTCGAGAAACGTTCGGCAATATATTCAGATCGTTTATGTCCACCATTCGGGAAGGATCCTACGCTGTTAGTGATGAAACTCATGCAAACCAGGCCTGACAGTGATAACATGTTTATCAGGTTCGACCTATCGGACAATTTGGCCATGCTTGGATATAATGATGCCTGGCGCCAGCAACGTCGTATGTTGAACAAATGGGTCAATGTACGAGCAGTGGCGCAATTCGATAGCCTATTGGAACATCAAACAACCTTGATGCTACAACGCTTGCTGACCCAATCAAAGCATCCTCGACCATTCGAGATGGCCGAGCAGGAGTTTTTCTTGTAAGGTTCCATATCTTAACATTGTATGTGTGTCGTTAATGATTATTCTTGGGATGTTATAGTACCACAGGATCTGTGATGTTCAAGCTCGCGTATGGTTATCAACTTGAAAGTAAAGACGATAAATTCTTCAAAGAGGCGCAATTAGTTGTCACTCGCATCGTCAAATCCTTGGCCCCTACTAGTGAGTAATAGGTGTTGCCTGTGAACCAAACGGCTGGTAGATATTCGCGACATGATAGGTTTTGCTGTCAATATTTTCCCGTTTCTGACTTATGTACCAAGTTGGCTCCCGGGCACGGGGTGGAAACGTGCCGCTCGGGAATGGAGGCAGCACAAGGAAGAACTATACAAGTCGCTCTACGAATGGACTAAGTCCCAAGTGGTATGTTAATGGTCACCACTCGACAACTATTCTACTTATCATTTGGATTTAGACTGCTGGAATGGCAGAGCCTTCTGTTTTGGGGTACTTGTTACAAGATGAGGATATAACCGCCGGGTTAAGCCCGGAGGAGAAAGAGCTGCGTCTAAAAGAACTGTCTATTGCTCTTTATGGGGGTAAGCAGAGCTGGAGGGTGGATGTTATGGTCCAGCTATATATTGATTCTTGATTACAGGGGGTACAGAAACGGTAGCTCAGCTACAAATATGTATTGTCACCGACTTAACCGAGTGCTGTCTCTTTTAGACTTCGGGAACGCTCATGAAGTTTGTGGCTGCGATGGTTCTGAACCCCGATATTCAAGCTAAAGCACAGAGAGAGATCGACTCTGTAATTGGCCCGGATACGCTCCCAAAGATGTCTGACCGCGATCGCCTACCGTACATCCAGAACCTCATTTTAGAGGTTATGAGATGGCATACAGTATCACCAACTGGTATGTCATGCTCTAGATTTCCCTAATTAGTCCTGTTGGCCCACTGGACCGATTTGATAACAGGCCTTCCACATATATGCTCGCAAGATGATACGTACGGAGGGTACGACATTGAAAAAGGCACAGCTATGTAAGTATCGTACTTATGATATCTCACGTCTGGGTTCGACTAACTCTCAATGATTACTTGATTGGAAACGTAGAATGGTCAACACATGGTAAGCCTCCTCAATTGGCGATTTCGCACCTTCTCGGCTAATGTGCATATACTTAACAAGGGCCATGAGCCGTGATGAGACTGTTTATAAAGATCCAGAACTGTTTAATCCCGATAGGTTTTTGGACCCCAGTGTTCCACATTTGGCTACATTTGGGTGGGGACGACGGTAAGACAATGTAATATTTCAAAATTTTATCTTCCGCCAAGTCTAACATGTATAATCCCACACGCTAGGATATGTCCCGGTCTCCATTTTGCCGAATCCACTCTTTTCATTATCATCACTTCACTGCTAGCGACTTTCACCTTTTCCGCAAAGAAAGACGCAGAAGGGAAGGATATTGTTCCTGAAATCAAAGGCGCACCCGAACCGCCAGCACTGTGGGTGATGTGAGGCCATCTGAAGGCGATATGCTACTAACATTAATCAAAACCAGCACTCTGCAACCATTTGAGTTTGAACTCAAACCTCGATCTGAGTTCCATCGTAATCTAATAATAGCCAGTAATAACATGGCTGCCTAGGAGTGATATGATTACCCTTACACGCCAATATCGTGTGTCGCTTGGTATAAATGTGAATATATGCGATGGCTGAGGATGGAGTACACGCATCATGAAAACTAAAACTAGTTGTTCTTGGATAGGGAGTGCTGCACACCCCGACCAGGCGTAATCGTCCCATGTGACGGACACTCCACCTGCGCTCACACCAGACTATAGGTGACCAAGGACTAGGCCAAACTCTGGTCCACGGAAGAGCCACATGTGTCTGCCCTTGAACAAAAGGAGCCCTTCTCGTGATCGGTGTTTCTCATACCGGGCTCCTACGCCCATCTGCACGTGTTCGGGCCAATGGATGAACTGGGAAGAGCATCCCTTACCACAACACAACGCACGAGCATATGAACCCCTGTCGATAGGTTGGCCACGCCCCCGGGTTTGGCTGCTATACCTATCGTATCGAGGCTTGTACACGTAAATCGTACGACAAGACGCCACACAGGCCCTAATTAAGCTGATTGGGTGCACCCCAGAAGTACGGTGGTGGCCAACATACCACATAAATGTATATTAATAAAGTGGTGTTTGGGGTATTACGGGTGCCAGTGTGCTTTGTTTAGGGCCGACTTCCCGCTATCTGGAAGGCTAGCAGTCCGGACAGAGGGGTGGCAAACTGCGTCCAGATCTAGAGTCCGGAAAGCGTCTGGATGGCCCAAACAGCCCCATCGTCAGTTGCTGACGGGATCTACCAAGGGATCTGACCCCGACCGGTTAACCGATAATACATCCGGTGGCGCTCACTGAATCCGGAGTGTGGAAGCCCCACAATTAACGAAATAGCGCTGCGGACAGGCACCTAATACT
>WSTI01007919.1:0-10308 GCA_019616915.1 Ceratobasidium sp. 423
GGCAGATTTCTCACCAAAAAGCGCATCCAACTCGTTCAGTCTCGCCCAGATCACGTCTAATTCGGCGCTGAACAACACCACACCCTAGAGTCGGACTTCGCCACTGCCGTCCCACTTGGAGAGAGGTAGAAGCGTAATGTGCCGAAGTGTAGGATGTATTCACGGGTGGTTTGGGGTGTCCCAGGGGCGATAAGATATGGAATGACAGTGAGCTCCGCTTGGTGTCTAAGCCGCCGCAGGGAAGTTTAATGGAGGGTTGGCAAACTCGCACGCACCGACAGACATTAGGTTATCGAACTCGCCAGGATAAGAACTAGCAGGTAAGGGGCAAACCGACGGTCGGTGCCTCAAATCCGGGGTGAAGCGCTGACGATCGTCGATCGCGATGCGGCGACTCTCTCAAAATGAAATGTCCTCGGGATTCGAGGTCGTGGCCAAGGGATTCTCGTGGCCTTTATGTGGCTGTGCCAGCTGGTTCTTATTTCGACCACCACAAGTCGTTCTTCGATAATTACTTCAGACGTCATGTGCATCGGGACAATTTTATCGTATTGCCATTCATTTCATTCTGTCGGACTCGGAACAAATGTTAAATGAAGGGATCACAATTGGCGACTAGAATCCACGTGCACTCTAATAAAATGACGATACCAGCGAGGCCGTCGAATTCCCATGTGCTATGTTTACGAATCGAAGCGATGCATTAATCCCACGGTAAGTGGGCGGATTAACTTTTGGCTAACAAGGTTGTGATAGGCTCACCGACTGGTATGCCAATCCCTTGCTGGTAGCGTTCAATTGGTCCCGTCTGGGCGGCTTGTCTCATCTCAGACTCTTACCAGGAGCCAATCATTCATCACCTATTTACGCTAGATCCTCAAACCATTGCCGCCCATCAATTCCAATCCTTGGATGGTAGGCGCTTTCCTCGTGTTCCCAACTAGCGCCAGCCACCAGACATCCACAAGTCGAGAGGACGTCCTGGAACCCAGGTAAGAGGTCTGCCACCTTATGCTCTGTGCTCGCTCTAGCATCATGTACCCATATAGCGACTGGCGCAACCACCGTTGTGCGCCGCCCCTCCCACTCTTTCCGGCCCCGCGATAAAACCTCATGGCTGCTTACGTCCCAGATTGGCAAGTGGCAGTGATCTCCTGAGACGACACGTTATAATTACTATCTATTTTCGAAATCAAATTGCTAATCCATGAAGGGCGTAATTACATGCATTTGTGCCCTGAACCAGGGGCGACACAAGCAGCGAGAGGTCAATGGGAGGGTATTTAGACACCCCGCCCAAGCCAACCTCGATCCTCACTGGGCTATCCTCTCGCATTTCCTACCATCTTCCGATACCATGATGAGTTTCAAGTCCTCCTTCTACTTCGCTACCCGCGTAGGCCTCCGGGGGACAGTTTTTAGCCAGTCTCCTAGATTAACCCCACGCCTACCAATTCTCCTAAGCATAATTCAATGGGCGCGTATCCCTACGACTCCCATCCGGCGCCTTAGTCTCTGGAACCGTGTACATACACTGGCTGAACACATGGCGAAAGTGGCACCCGTGCTAAGACATCCGACTCTAATGGAGAAGATGCTTTCGCAGGGGGGCAGGGTGTATCCAATCCCCAACCTAGTGCCATACCCGATCTGTACTCTACCGCCACTTGCTCAGCTTGACTGTTCACAGGTTTATACTGCTGAACCCGAGATTGTTGATTGTGCCGACCTTTACCGTGGTCTTGAGGAGTTCGAGCAGAGTAGCGAGGACCATTCCTCTGAGTCTCCAGACACTTTCTCGCTGAACTGTCAGCCCACACCTCTGCCAGAGCCCTTGTCCTATCCCTCGTCAGAGCTCGATCAGGAGTTGCCTGGGCCCACCGGTGAAGATGTCCCAGGAGAGCGAGATGAGCTCCAGGCGGGGGAATTTGACGACTGGAACAACGACCCAGAAATAGCCGCCCTATTCGCCGATGCGGGTATCAAGCTCCAAGTCATATCATTATTCACCAGTATTCTGCACATATACCTCCACTGGTGGATATGATTAGGGCCTTCCATCCCGTATTTTCCATGGCCGAGTATGGCGCCTCATTATGGTTTATTCTTCTACGTATATGCATTCCCTTAAACCAAAACATCTTATGATTTTGGGACTATTTGATTGCATTTGTTATTCATATCCTATTATTCTGTAATCCTATCTTCGCACCGACGATGTAATTTATATCTCTCTTTAGGTGGATCCAGAATACTATTCATCTCTGTTCGTTCAACATTTATCCACGGACTCGAACCGAGGGCGCATTCGCAGAGGGCCAAGCAATGAATCCGTATTCAATTCAGCAAATAGGTTTGGTAATGGATTTATCTACAATTTTGAGCTCGAGGCAAGTTATTGGTACATGTATATACATGGGTAGTACAAGGCGCCATGATAACACATGCAGCCAGAGCACTCAACGGGGAATTTGGAAGACCGAACTTAGTAGCTTGACGTAGCCTAGGTACCTCAATGCCCGTAAGAAATACACAGTCCAGGGTGTAGTGGTTGTCGGCAGATTTAGGTTGGCGAGGAGGGAATGAGTAAAGCGAAAAGGTAAGCGTGCATATGAAGGGGTAAAATAAAACCCTAAGACGACAAATCTGGAGAGTGCATGTTAGATCGGCAAAGACTTATCACGTAGGGTATACTTCGGGGGTGGCCCAGCTTGGCCCTGTTACAAGTAGTCAGCCGAAGCTAAGCAGCCATTATCCCAAGTAGACCTTATAGGAACTGTCCAGAGTCCAAAATCTGATTTATGTGAGAACACACCAGACGGGTTCCTGCGAGACTAGCTTATCTACTTTAAGTTTCCATTGAGAACTTCACCATGTTTGATCATTTCAATGTACTATGCACGCATATATGCACTCTCCGAGTAAAACATCCATGGCCGTGGTGTTTTGAACCGCCCGTAGCATTTGCTGCATATAGTGTGCAATGCCTGTAACGTTATCCTCATATTTACATTTATTTACAGATACCCTTCACTGTGGAAAGTCTATGTAATTACGCTAAGTGCCGGAGCAACTTGAGATCCTCAGGGCGTGCTGGCAGGCACCCAAACGGACATTTTACACTCAATTGCAAGTGTGTCTGATCATGAGTGCCAGGCACAACTTTTGAAAGGTTGTGTCAAAAATCCACGCGCCCAATAATTGCTGTGGAGAATCTCTCATAAGTGCGCCAGCTGGCTTTAATTAGGGCAGGTTCAGTGTGACTTGGCGAGTTTCATCATCCAACATCGGTTGTTGCCTAGAGCTAATATCCTTTTTGGGCGATTGCTGACTCAGCCTCTGATAACAAGTAATTGTCGACCAGCAAGCGCCCAGTCCGTTAGGGAGCGCCTGAGCTGACGTTTGCTTGCTAACATAAGCAGCTTCCCAAAAAGGAGATTGGGTCCAGTTGGCATCCCGGGCGCTTAAGGAAGGGCCCCTCGTCACCAACTTGGATGATTTCTCCAGTAAGGTGACTTAACTCCGGGGTTCTCCAGAGGCTAAGTATTCGCTACCCGGAGCTCGAGCTCTCTGGAGGGGTAATTGGGCGCTTAGCAACCTCCTGGGGAATAGGGGATTTTGCCCTCGTTGATGCCGTTTCAACTGTGCGTATTACAATGTATGCGTCGATATAAGCACAATTGAATTAAAATACATAGAATAAGTTACAATCAGTACGGTTAACAACAACGACAGTAAATGGGGCTTTAAAGAAACAACGACTGATTGACGCGCTACACGCTCGTCTTGCCTGAATTCAAATAAATCCAACTGGTCTGGTTGCTTGCGTATTTATCGCGATATCATCAACTCATTGATGGTATGTGTGCGGAGACAATTTGATGCTGTCATTTATTTCATCATGATGGGGAGAAATACTGGGCGGGGGGGGGGGTCGTTGTCGGTGGCTGGGGTACATGTGCATTCCAATAAAACGACGATGTCGGAGAGCCACCAGTGAGCCTATCAAACCCCTATGCGATATACTCATAGCTGAGACGACATGTTACTCCTTCGATAAGTAAGATGTTTAATTTTTAGTTAATAAGGTTGTGACAGTATCCGCGGTAAGTACCCCGATCCTTCTGGAGCCCCGGGAGTAGTGTGTAATCGGTACCGTTTAACCCTTAGCCTCGCGTGGCGCCCGTTGAGTGCCAATCGCTTGTAGCGCGTGCACTTGACTCAGACCGCATTGCCTCGACAATTGCTTCTCACTCCTCCATATTCGGTCAACTAGCGCCTGTTCCATGTTACAGCGCCAATGGCCAAAACATCTACCAGATTTAGACAAGAAGGAAAGCCCAAGTAGGGGATCTATTGGCTTTTGCCTCGTGGCTGTTTCATCTTCATGCTTTTACATAACGATGAGGCGGAATCGCGGTCACGTGCAGTCTCCTATACTCTTGTCAGTCTCACAAGGACGTCGACAAAAACTATCTGGCCACTCGACAATCAAAAAAATGACTGAGTGGTGGTGATTTTCCTGGAACAATGCTAATAGATTTTGAAAATCGAGTCGCTGATCGCGATTGACGTATTTGAAACATACAGTCGCACCTTGAACCACCAAACAACTGAGGGGCGGGAGGGGCAGTCAGGGTCTAATCTGCAAATATATATTATACGCTGCCCCAGTCACCCTGGTCTTCGTCAACTCATCCTCGCATATACTCCACCATCCTTTGCCAATCCGATGGCTCCCGTTGTCCCCAACCAGACTACCTTCGATAGCTGCTGGGGAGAACGCTTATCCCTCCCTGTAGGGGGAAATATCCCTCAAAGCGAGGCCTTCATCATGCTCAAGAATGTCATTCACCAGCTCTGTCAACTTAAGTTTCCTACACCCGCAAGGAAGCCTACATCCGTGTCGAAGTATCCGACCCAGCCAAAGAGGGACGACGGTTGGGTGTTTTTGCAAAGGGACAAGACGGCCTCGAGCCCCCCTCATGACTCATCGCAGTCTGATGTTAACACCCAGGAGTATTATCAAGACATTGATTATCTAAACTCCGAGAGTGGTGGGGTAGATCCCTCCGAGTCTCAGCAAAACACTTTGCCAAAGCCTCAGCCCACATCTCCACAAGAGTCTTTGTCAAATTCTTGTCCAAAGCCCAACCAAGAGCGGTCTGAGCCCGCTGGCGAGGAGCAAAATGAGCTTTTATCATTGATACAAGGTGACTGGGACAGAATCTCAGGCCTCAATGACATACTCGCGGGTCTCGAGAGCGAGGAGAGGAGACCCCAAAAGGAAGGGGTGAGTATTTCAGATGCTCCATTGCAGCCCCAGCTCTAACCATCGCTCAACAAGCCTAAGCCTAAGAGACATAAAGCTCTAAACAACCTCGCCCTTCACTAGTATTTTATGCAAGGACACTCTTACAGGCAGTGTGAGTATTCAAACCGTCCTTGTAAACGGGACTAGGCTTTTTATTTTGTTTTCCGTATGACCGAGCACGTCGTTTCAATATGCCTTGTTGTTATTACTTCCTTTGCGTGTATGCGTTCCCGATCCTTTCGACTCAAACATCCTATATTCCGAGCATTCGGACTTTTTGTCGCATTTATTATTCTTATTTTGTATTACTAAATCCTTGGCCTCGCGCCCGCGATGTCATGACTCTTGTAACTTATTTCTTATGATAGCTGGATCTGGGGTGCTATTTATTTTTGCTTGCTTAGCACACATCCATAAGCTCAAACTAAGAGTGCATTCACGGGAGGTTCAAGCAGTAAATCTGCACCCAGCGCAGCGAATACGTCTGGTGATGAAGATGAGTTTATTTACGACCTTGAACTTTGGGTCGGTTTATTCGGGTATAAACGTATATCGCCAATGATACATGAGGGCGCACATGAACTCTGCAAGGGGCGAATTTGGAACGACTGAAGTAGTGTGCATAACTAGGGGGCACATCCACCGGACTCACCGGAGCTCGGTGTGTCGCCATTGGGCAAGGTCGTCACGGGAAGGAAGCTGTCCTGCATGGCTCCTGGAAGAGGGGCTAAATGGGCAATAAATTGGACTCCGAAAAAAAGTACGGTCATGGCACCATGCCTCGAGTCGATTGAAATACTCATATTAGTTCCGCGCCGATAGTCGACTCTTCTATTCCGATAAAGATATGACAAATGTGAGTGTCAAACTCGAGACCAGATTCCACGACTTTACCTATGAGTACATTCAACTTCTTGTAATATATAAACCAATCTTTTGCGATACACAGCCTTACTACCTTATTCTTGCAAGCTCTCCGACCCCTTTGGCTATTACGCAATTGCATGAGTTCTGACGCCACACACTCAGGGGCACATACTTCTTCGCCTACTCTGAAGTATGCGCGGTAGGAAATTCATCTACGCCAGACATGATCACGGGAGATCCGGAGCTAAGGAGGGACGGGGCGGGCGAGACAGTGGGGACTAGAGTTCGGTTACGGCAAGGCGATGTTTGTGACCGGTGTTGAATGGTGATTTGCTCTGGTGAAGTCCAAGAGTAGTGTTGAGTACTGTGCCAGAATCGTGGTGAAGAGATTGCATATTGAAATGTGGGTGTCCGGGTTTGTTTATTAGAGCTCCTACACCGCCTCCAGTATACTCGTTAGCCATCAACAACGAAATGAACACGATCAATTTCCCTTACTTACAAGGAAGCGCTTCCAACCCGTATGGTCTCACTCCAAGTACCTCAATTTAATATTGAATAACACCACATCCTAAGACTCAAAATTTGCAAGTGTCGTCGCACCGCGAGTGATAAGGTGAAGCCCCGCACATAGAGATATATGTTGCATTCGTAGGTCCCTTGGAGGTTGCAGAGTGATATGGGTGTGGGATAGGCGTGTTTGGGTTCGATCCGCCCTTCTACAAGAAGCTCAAATCGGATTGGAATGCACTAATAGAATCCAGTGCAGTGTCGCAAGCACGAGACACTCGGGTCAGCCATAGTAGTGGTCGTGTCGTACGGGGAATGAGCACACTGGCGCTTGCTTCGGGTCCTAGCGGAGGTGATCGTCGGTCGTTGTGGGTGTCATCATTAGGTGACTAAGCTTTGCAATTTGCCGGCCTCAGGGTCAGGGGGTCGAGACCGTACTATGGGTATGCTGATCTCTTGCTCATCTCCACGAGGACGACCTTTGTCGGCTTTGGACGTCAGATGTGTATGGAGACAATTACTGATGTTCATCATTTCTTTATGCCCAAGGCGAGTGTTGGATGAAGGGATTCACTACCCGCGAATTTCGCCCTGAGAAGACAATAATGCGGGACAGCCGCTGGCAAGCCCGTCGGACTCTTGAATAATGTGCTCGTGGCTGAAGTGATGTGTTAGCCCTCACACAGGGGGGATGGGTTGGGCTTAGTGGACAAGGTAGATCCTTGGCCAACCTGCCAGCGGTCTTCCCAGGGTCACCGGTGGTAGGTGATACCGCGTCAGTGGTATCATCAAGGCGGTGTTCCGGGTTGACCAGGTGGTGCGAACCCTCACAACATGTGTGCCACGGAACCTCATACAGGTACTACCGCTCTTCATTTTCCCATCTTTACCTCTGACGATCTCAACCAACAAAAATGTTCACCATTCGGTACCGTCCAAGCTCAGACAAACGCTTAGAACTAGGTAAATGTCCTGCCACCTTTGTGTCTCAAGCTTAATCGGACCTCGTGTCTACTCTAAAGGTTGAGCCCCACCGCCGTTTCGCGTCCTTTTGTCAGCTACGGTACCATCAGGTATATTTTTCGATGATTCACTCTAATGACTTCAAATTATCATCATCTGTGTGTCCGGAGACAAATTTAGCCGTCCCACCAACCACTTTACTATGGCGAAGTCAAGTGCTGGCTGAAGGGATCACCTCAACGAAACAACAATATGGAAGAGCCACTAAAAAGCCCAGCAAATTTCTATGCGATACACTCATAGCGGAGACGACGTACCAGTACTTTAGTAAGTAGAGTGTTCAACCTTTGCCTAATAAGACTGCAGTTTGACTACCTGCCGATCTTCCTAGGCTCCCCGGTAGCAATGCGCGATCGGCACCACCATCCGGATGGTTTATCTCAGACTCTCGTTTTACTAGGAGCCAATAATTTGCAGCCTATTCAATCTATATATTTAAACCGATACGCTTATCATTCCCTTGTCTCTTCAACCAGTAAGCGCTTTCCTCGTGCTCACAACCCCCGACTATCAGACATCAACAACTGGGGAAATCCTTGGAATCCAAGTCAGGGATTTGCCACCTTATGACTCATACCTGTCGTAACATCGCATTCCCGTGTAGCGACGAGGCGCAGCCACCATTGCGTGCCATGTCCTATGCTCTTACCAGTCTCACGATGCAGGTATGGCCGCTCAAAGGCCCAAAAATGGAAAAGGTGATGGTGAGCCTCCTGATTTCCCGAAACGACACGTTGGTGTCAACTTTCGAAGGCCAGGTTGCTAATCATGATGGGCGTCATTCAAACGTTGGCGCATGGGACAGGTGAGGGGAAAAGGGATAAAAGGTTGATCGACCAGTAAGTATTTAGTAGACCTCACCGGATTCCTCTTTTATATTTTCTACCACTTTCCGACAATATCATGAGTCACAAGTCCCACTCCAAGTTGTCTACCCTCCGCGCGGGAGGTCGAACTCCTGTCAGTAATATACTCCTTGGTCGGCTTCACACTACTGACGATCTGTACTATCCAGATGCATCCAAGCAGCACTAAATCCAATCACAAGCCTTCAGCCACTTTAGATCGTCACTCGTCGAGTACCCCGCGCCAGATGACTCGAGACACTCGCCCAGATGGCCGTTCCTCCAAGCGCCCCCCGAAAAAGTCTGACCGCCTCCGCGATCCTCATCCGCCTCTTATGTCTTCCTTGCACGGCCTCTCGGGACTGGACCCAACTCATGACTCATCAGAAGCCGAGAATTTTGATACTTCGCTTATTTATAACGATGCTCTGGGGGAAGCTAACAACTCATCGCAACCTAAGCCTTTTGATGCTTCATCGATTTACGACGGTGTTCCTGCAGCGGAGCCTTCGTCGAAGTCTCGGTCAAGGCGCCGGCGCAGGTCCGGCAAACGGAGCAAGCCAGATGGGCTTGCCACCTCGATACTTGATGCCATCCGCGAAGTTCCAGGCATAACCAAGCTATTCCCCAAGCGGATATTCAAGCCTTAAATTATTTCGAATTCGTTCTTCTCCATTTTTTTTTCGCAGAGGGATTTCCACGGGCTGTACAGGCTACGCTCCGGCATTCATTTGCCCCGTATACGTGACTGCATTTTTTGCTTCCTTTTTCGTGACTAACATTTCAATATGTTTATTGTTTCTGCTTTGTATGCATATATGCGCCCTCCTTGAACTGAAATAACCCTACGATTTCCGAGCTTTGGAACTTCTGTTTTAGCACAAATTATCCAGAATTTGTGGTATTATAACCTTAGTCTCGCGTCCGTGATTACTTATATATGTGTGGTACATGTAATCTATATCTTACGATACCTGGAATGGTATTATCTTCGTTTATCGGTGTATATCCAGCCAATCAAACGAATCCAAACAGGAGTTATCGACGTGGGTGGGTATACTTGTCAGACCAGATTTACCAAGATGGCGGCTGTCTACGGGTTCAACACCGAGGTGTGGTGATCAATCATGAAAGGACGACGTGGCTGTGCTGCTCTCTGATCGATTCTGGAACGTTCCTTGATAAAGTGTTTGGAGGCTGCGTGTATGTGTGCGTGTAGTTGGCAGTGCTGTTATTCGTTTCGTTATGCCGAAGATGTGTGCTTGAGGAAAGATGCATTGCCCACGCGGTATAGCGGCTGCCTATGCAAATCCATCGAACTCCCAAATAACGCGTCGCGCACGAGAATACTCGTTGGTGCCCCAATATGGGCAAAGACACTGACTTTTGCTATTAAGCTGCGGTCCCTAGCCAATGTACCGGTTTTCACAAAGCCCCTGATAGTAGCGTGGCGTCGGTAGAGTTGGGACAAATTGTCTGATCTCAGACCCTCCAAATGAACGAGGCGTTCGTGGTGTACACCCCGGATTCTCAGACCAGTATTACCCTTTATTTCTCCATTCTTAGCCAATAAACTCACCTCTCATGCTTCTAGATGACACTAACTATCATACTCTACAAAAACGATTTTTGCTCGGGAGCGCTTGGGAGCACATTATGGCTCTCCCCATATTCCCGGAGCCTCCGGAGCGCCACACATCCATTAGTCAGCCCGGGCTTTTCCTATTTTGGTAGTATATATGGGAGATA
>WSTI01007920.1:0-10284 GCA_019616915.1 Ceratobasidium sp. 423
TTTTTATGCGAATATTCTGAAACTTGGCATGCAAACTCTATTGTATAGTAGGTACATGTGTACCGACTTTCGCTCCACGCGGCCATCTCAACAGTGCGCAAATGCGCATATACCTCGCTTGTTTTTTATTGAAAGAGCTTAACTACCACACCCTGGATGAAGCAAGGAAGGGATGTAAGAACAAATAGTACAAAAGAACTTCATTCATCCCTATAATCACTCCATATTAATGAAATAGAGTGCATCTCCCTATTATCCTCATCCCACATGTGTATTAGTGGCTCGGACTCCTTATTTTGTTTAGTGACAAATACTATGGGTTCCGGCCGATTAATTAGTCAATTTGAATACACTCGCACATTACATGCTATATGAATTTCGTTGAATTTTTAAGATTGAATCTGAGCTAGAAATCCTGTGGTCTCAGTCCATGGCTGGAACCATGCAAAATGATTGCAACAGCCCCAACAATATTCCCTCGATTTCTTTGCTATTTACTTATCAATTTTTCTCGTTCTTTTTCCCATCGAAACCGCAGTCGCAGTATCTATACTTCTATACTAATGTATGCACATAATTTATCAATACTCCCATTTGAGGTTTGAAAGTGTGGTTTTTGGTCACGTGTTGCAATCATTTTGCTGTGCACTGTATATGCGACCTTCAAATGATACGGCAACTGCGAGAAAAGGCAACACACGAATAGAATATAAACAGTCCCATGGAAGTCAACCCCCATACTAGCACTGAATATCCCGATGCGTCCACCGGGTGCGCCGAACGACTGGATTCGTGGGGTTTCAACATTCCTTACGTGCACCTCCATCCGGCGTCCACGTTCCCATCACGTACCTGTTCAACAACATTGTGGCTCCCGTCAGCGTCGCCATAGTCCGGTGGTCGGTGCTCTCGCGATCGCTGAACCCCGGTAGAGGCCGGCGGTGGAACAACCCGTTCGACATGTCCGCCACAGCACCTGAAAACTCGTGGGTCGAAGGTTGAGTCGAGTCTCTAGACATCGCAGCGCTTGTAGAGTGGTTCCAGCAATGGATAAGGTGGGGTAAGGGGAGGCGATAGGTGCCGAACAATCCGCCCGGTGAGTCTGTCACACTACTTGGATGCTGGAGGAGGGTGTCTGCACTCGATGTCCTGGACAACGACAACGGGGCACTTGTAAAGTGGCCCTCGCAATCGCTGAGTCGCGGTAGGGGGCGACGATAAGCGTAGAATAATCCATGGGAGGGATCCATCACATCACATGCAAAGTCGGGGAGCGTCCCCACACTCGACGTTTTGGATAATGGATCGCTTGCAGAAAACTGTGTATCGGCCCCCTGAGGAGTGCTTATGGGCATGGACAGAAAACTGAGTTGAGAGTCAAGGAGGCTCGTATCGCTGCCAAGAGCAGTGTGATAGCTCTCCGTATCACAGGAGCTACTTCGGGGTAGTGTCCCGAGGAGGTTCTCAACTTCGAGTTCTTCGATCATGGATGGTGTGGTGCACGAGATAGTTCGACTCAGTGGGGACGAATCGACTAATGAAACGTAGGATAGCAAAGAGGCTTGAAAGTCCGCTGTTTGCTTCCTCCAATTAGTTGACTTGGATATGCCTATGCACTTTAATACTGACAAATAGTGGATCTCGGCGTGGGTATTCCACTGGTATTTTGTTGAGAAGCATTATTGAGTGAATGGCACTGAGGAGCTAGAGCACGTGTTATAGGTACCATGAATCGACCGGTGGGGGATGGGAGGACAGTGTGATTGTTATGGTTGAGAAGCTGTCGACAAGCGGAGGTGTTCAGACGGTATAACCAGAAAAGGGGTAATTACGAACGCGGGTCTCGTGACACCCACGACAGACTGAAACGGGAATTACTGTACCCACATTCAGGCCACCTGGTTGCAGGCCAGGTGCGGCTGAAGCGATGGGAGTTTCTAAATAGACGGACGAATGTATCTTCAAGCTGTTCGGTGGCAGTGATCACCATCCGAACGCATCAGGATTTTTGCCACCTCCTAGGTAGCACTACCTAGGATATGAAAATCTTCATACCCTACAGAAATTTTCATATCCTACATAGATGTGGCGCTTTTGATCTAAATACGCCACATCAAATCTATTTGGTGCAGATCATGATCACTCCATTTCTAATTATAATTATGACGACACACAGATGGACAATTGCGACAACAGATCGCGCGCAGCCCGTTTTCACCCATTCACGCATGCAGTCACCCACACGTAGTAAAACGACGGTTAGATTCGAAACACGCTACATGGCTAGTAATCAATACGTGAACAAATTACGTGGCTATACGCCACAGCACGTCCCCGAAAGCAAACAAACACGACAGAAACTAGTAATGAGCGATGAAAACAGACTGCGTGACTGCGCGCGGCAGTCAGTTCCCGCGGGGCCCACACGAGGGGGGTGCGGCTGCGCGCAACAGCCGGTCCGCGCTACCTACGCCTTACGGCGGACCACGAGACAAAGTCGAACAAGCCATGAAGTGGCGCTTCAACCTCACAATCATAACTCGCGTGTGTACCAAACTAACATCCGTGGTGAGACACGCGACCTATCCTACAGTGGCCGCCTGCGACAACGCACCGGTTAGCGACAATCCTGAATCGACGTAAATAAGTCATACTCGTACATGGGATCCATAACCTACACCAACTCGCCGTAAGCCACACAAAGTCCCCCGTCTCCGCGGCGCAGTGAGGCATTCAATGAACTAATCAGAACTGGCGTGCATACCAAACTGCACACGCGCATGGCCTGCCGCGAATTCGTTGGGTCGAAATCGAGATACCGTAACGCAGAGATTCCTCAGTAGCCACCCTGGATGGCCTAAGTGAGTCACGATGATTCATACACGAATATCCATACTTACTGTTGAGAAGAGGTGGCGCGTTCCGGTGCCATTGGCAGATTGGCCGGGGCGGCGGGGAAGCAAGGGCGACCGGGGGATGGCGGCGGTTGCATATAAGAGGCGCCCTACGGCGATATGAACGGCTGAGACATGAAAAGCATACGACGTGTCTTACGCCGGCCGTCTGCGAGAATTACCGTGTTAGCAACAGTGGTGTAACGACGAACATGAATTATACTCATGCATAAGACCCCCTTTCCCTAACCGGCACAAAGCCCCCCTCTTTCCCCAGTAGCCTGCGCAGGTAGCCCAAATCAGTTGGGGCAATCCAGCTAACCAACCGTAACTCGTGTACCCACCAGGGTACACTCCCGCGTGAGCACTGTACGTGTTCCACGACGGACGTCTGTAATAACTAACGGCTCAGCGACAGCCATGTAGTGGGAATATACATCACACTTACACGTAAGATCCATATAACAGGCAAAATCCCACGTTCGCTACGTGGATATCAGTGCGGCAACCAGCGGGCGACCCAACGAGGCGATCAGGACTCACGGAGCTCACGAATGTACGAAGTCGCACCCGCTAGGCTGAAACCGGCATACCACACCGCAGGTAGCGCCTGACGGGATTCGTCGGTGCCAACCTAGGTCCGTTGAGAGGGAGCTGGTCAGTCAGGTACCAACGGTAGGTCAACCGGCGGCGGCGGGGAAGCAAAGGCAAGCGGGGGGATGGCGGCGGTTGTGGTGGCAGGATGCAAGTGTGGAGTGGTGTGGAAGTGCAATGAATAGGCTGTTGATTACGTGTAAGCGCCTTCCCAGCTAAGCGCCGTGGGACTGACAGTGCAAGCAGCATGAGCGCTGTGCTGAACAAAGTCACCTTGATTATCTTGGTACCATTGCAGGAAAATCATTGCTACAAACCAAAACACTCGTGCGGGGTTGGGCAAACTTGGCCACGCGGTCATTCCGTTCCACAAAGCGGGCGACGAGGGCAAGTATGTTTGTTGTCATATTGGCCTTTAACTAACACCCGTATAGAGGCCTACCTCAAGCTTATCGACACTGCCAAGGATACTCGTATCACCCACCTCCTCAAGCAGATCGATAGCTACCTTGACTCACTTGCTCAAGCCGTCATCGCTCAACAAAACGGCATCCACTGTGACGTCCCACCCATTCCTTTCGATACCGAAGATGGCCCAGCAAGCGAGGCCAGGTTCGGCGCTACCCGCCTCGACGATCCAAGCGAAGACAAGGGCAAGGTCGACTATTATGCTGTGGCTCACCGTATCTCCGAAAAGATTACCACTCAACCCAGTATTCTTGTTGGTGACAATATGAAAGTGTATCAGATGAAGGGCTTGCAATGGATGGCTTCTTTGTACAACAACCGTCTGAACGGTGTTCTCGCCGATGAAATGGTGGGTACCTTTCATGCTTTATAGTTGATATCTAATTTGCTTTGCAGGGTCTCGGAAAAACCATCCAAACTATCTCTCTCGTCTCGTTTCTCATCGAGTGCAAAAAGTTGCGCAGTCCTTACCTCGTCATCGTTCCCCTTTCCACATTTACCAACTGGACGCCCCAATTATCGAAATGGGCACCCTTGATCGTGACTGTCATGTACAAGAGCTCGCCCAACGTGCGCCGAACGATCCAACTCAACCTTCGCGCGCAAAACCTCCAAGTCCTGTTGACAACCTTCGGGTACAGCATCAAGGGTCGTCCGTTCTTGAGCGAGATCAAATGGGTGCATATGATCATCGGTGAGTGGCGAGCTGGAGAATTTGGATCTATCGATTGACATTTTACGTATAGACGAGGGCCATCGTATGAAGAACACCCAGAGTCACCCTTCCCAAACTCTTAACCAATTCTATTACGCTCATTATCGTCTCATCTTGACTGGTACTCCTCCAAGTAAGTCCACTTGTCACTCTGACCTGCCAAGTGCTAACCCTGGTGTAGAACAACCTCCGTGAACTCTGCGCACTCCTCAATTTTGCTCTCCCCAAAATCCTCAACTAAGTCCAATCGTTTGATGAATGGTTCAACACGCCGTTTGCCAATTCGGGTACCCCTGGCAAGATCGAGCTCGACGAAGAAGAGGTCTTCCTCATTATTCGTCGTCTGCATCAGGTACTCTGTCCCTTTTTGCTTCTATTATTCTGTATTATCTCATTACATCGGGTCCAGGCGTAAATTTCAGTCAGGGGCAAGACCACACGATAACATACAAGAAAAACTGAGAAAGGTGTATATATTATCATCGGTAACGGTGAATAAATACGTACCGAGACCAGCGCAGGGGAAGTACAACGATTAAACGGACATCTGGTGATTCCAAACAGGCCTCCGAAGTGCGGACTGACGCACTTAGAAACACCGGGGAGCTTCGGCCCATTGCGTGAACGTGATATTGCATTTAATTCCCGAACAGGAAGCCAAACAACAACTGCGGGAGAGGCGACTTATCCGGAACCGGGACATTGCCCACAGCGGGCTCGATTACTGGAATGTCGGCTTGAGGCGGATTCTCGATAGCTACGGGCTGATTTTCGACAGGCGCGGGTGGGTTTTCGGCCAGTGCGAGCGCATTTTCGATGATTACAAGGTCATCGATGAATGCCGGCGGGTTATCAACGGGTGCAGGTGCGTTCTTGGCAAATGCGTGCTGGATCGGGCTGGAGGCGGTCGGATGCGTGAATCGTGGCGATTCGATTGCGCATGGTACGAGTTGATACGAGGGGTCGCGCGGATGGATTGGTGGGAGGCCGAGAGGATGTGGAGGTGGTTACGCGAGAGGAGGGCACCCGGAACACGAAGTTATGGGGTAAGACGGATGAGAACATAAGGAATACGACGTGAGCTTAGACGACATCCGGACACAATGATGGACACACATACCACTGTACTCTCCATCTCCTGTTCTCGACATCTATTTATTCGCCATTTCTGACGACGATATATACACCCCCTTGGCTTCCCTGTCTTATATGACTTCATGCACTCGTGTTGCCCTCGACGAAAATGTATGCCTGAACCGGATATTAATGATATAATAAGTATCGGTCACATGAATCATGCGCACCATCACCTTCCAAATACGCCCTGCACTCAGGTCTAGTCCTTCGGAAGCTCGTCGGCCGACCGCACTCGTGCGTAAACAGGCGTTTGTCGCACGTAATGTAGCAGTGATGACGAACGGAAGCTGGCGATACTCGTTCCTCCACTAAAAGAATGTACGGGATGTAAAATCAAGACCAGTGATGATATGGTAAAACAAGAGATGGTTTTCAAAGGATACGGAGTCGCATACATTCGTCGAGAGGGCAGGTCATGGTAGTGGTTCCAAAACATAGGGAGCGTAGAGCAATTTCATACAGAAGCTACAAGGACAAGTGTGCGAACAGGATGGTGGAAACCGAGGATAATTTTGACCAGAAACCCCGAGGCAGTGGGTGTAGATCGACAACAGCGTGTGGGGTAGGGGTGACCAGGGTAATGTTATGGTCCGACTTGTGTGTGGCTGGCGGGTGGGAATAGCAGGGCAAAGGATTACACAAATCAAGTGGGTGCAAGCTACGGGCAGAGTACTGGGTGCCATGACATGTTGAACTCTCCTGGCCCAAAGTCAAAAATCAGTTGAGGCCATGGAAAACATATCAGCAACTTCATATTTGGTTGGCGTTTGTAGCATGCTGGATAGTAGGGGTGGAGAATAGAGACCGTGGGATGGTGGAAGGTCACCAAACCCGACCAAACTCGCACCCGCACATGGGTCACCTGACCAGTCAGGGGGCTCCTCATACTCAACGGTCCTGGCTACTCCTCGCCTTCATACACCCTTGCTCTTATATCATGGAACCTTTACCCCAACTACCTAAAATCGATTATAAAACCCAATTGGTGGCCATCCGACCACTCGAGGGAAGAGGTGTGCCAATTTGGATCTACAAAAATGAGATACACAAGATGCTGGCAGAGAGCAGCCATAAAATGTAAGTGTCACCCGTGCCACTTACTCGTAGCATTAACACTTTATCCCAGTTGCGTTGCATTTTCCCACAGTTCTAAATCGGACTCCAAAACTAAGGATCATACCCTGGGTATACTTATTTTCTTCGACAGCCCTGGCCAAGTGGAAGGGTTCTACCAGTGGGCTTATTCATGCGAAAATTCATTGGTTCAAGATTTCGCCTTCAAGTTGGAATCTCCAACTACCCAGATGGCAGAATTGGCGAATAAAAAGCTCATTGCTGCCATCGCTGGTGAGTTTAGTTCATAAACAAGCTGCATAGTGGATCGAGCTGACTCAACTTTAAAGAGGGGAAATCCATGCCCATTTTCTGTGGCATGCTCGATACATCGGCCACTGTCGAATCATCCGGTCGGAAAGTTCATAAACTGGAGGACTCATACATTCGAATCGAACGTGCCAATCGCAGATTACTTGATGAATGCAGCGAGCTGGATGCACAGGAGGGCAAGCTTGCTAGCGAGCTGAAAGAAAAGATGAAGAAGTCGAGCCTATGTGTTCGGCACGGAGTCCGAATCCTCAATGCTCTTACGGAAGCTTGTGATCTGTCCATCAGTGGATGCGACCAGCTAAGAGCAGGTGTGGACGCCGGTGGGAATGGGAACCAGGAAGCGCTGATTTCCTCCATTCGTGATATGGTCAGCTTCATTGGCCCCAACTGGATGTGGATGGAGGATTGTTTGAAACTATAGGTATAAGTGCGGACGGAGTTGAAGGCTTTGTTTGTTATACTGTATCCAAGTTTTAATCCTGTGGCATCATTGTGTCCGTTTGTGTGTTTTGGGCCCAGCACTGATTTCAGATACGCGGTAGGTACAATATCCTGGTATCCTACCACTTCAGAGGATCAGCTTTGGAGTAGGAGTAAGGCCGCCATTTACACCCGGATTTGGCAAGAAACTACGTGCAGCATCAAAACTGTAACTTAAATATGTTATATAAAAAAGTACACAATGTCGCGTTCGGGGATCTCATATGTCTGTCAGATGATGAACTTCGCGAAATCCCTCTTTTATTCCCCCACCCAGGCTTGGGATCGTACGTCAACAGGGTACACGACAAGTGGACTACACACCAAAATAAAATGCAGGTTCTATGCAGGAAGAGGTAACAATAAATTGGACCTGGGTGTATGCGTCTCTATGTGAGAGCCAAATTCTGATCAATCGTCTCAATACTGGGTCAACAAAATTTCAAAATATCCCCAAAGATCGTGCAGTATTACACTGCTACCAGGCCAACACCTGGAATCAGGCGTGCCTGGACCAAGAATGCTGCAGAGAAATTCCAGAGGTTGGAGCGATCTGGCGGCCAGATAATGGGTGCCTTTCCGTAAGGATTTGTTCTAAAATTCTCGTTCTAAATGCACTGTGGTTAGTCTGGGCTTTTCCCTGAAGTGCCGTTGGTTCACTAAACTGAGGTGCCGAACTGGCGCCATCAAGCAATTCAGATAAATGCATTGAGCAATTGACGTGGGTGCCTAGCCTGAGTGCAAAATGTCCGTTTGAGTGTGTCAAGGCATCAACGTCAGGTGCTTCAACATGGCCGAGCACTCAGTGTGGGTTCTTCTGGAATTCTAATGCACTCCGGGTTAATGTTGCTTCGCGTTTTGCTCCAGTATACTAATGTTGTATTAATCACATATATATTTGTAGAGGACTGTCTATTGATACGGTTGGTAACTACAAATATAACACAATGACATTATTCAACCGAGTGAGAGGGAGGTGAGACAACGGGCATAAAACTATCTACTCCTGCAAGTCATTTGCGCATTCTTGGGAGGGAATCCGAGCCGATTAGCTCGAGTTTCGGGCCAAACACCTGCTGGCAGGGTGTTGGACACCGATCCCGTACTTTCGGCATTTTGCCTGACATGTTAGTACCATTAGATGCGCATGATTTAGTAGACTCCAAATATACCATTTATTTTTCAATTGAGTCAGAAACGAAGGAGTTATCGCGAAAATACTAGCCCTGGGATGCGCAATTTGACCCGAAACGCGCACTTGCACGGGCCCAAAATTCCAAACACATCCGCAACTTCGATTTTCGGGGTGTTCAATACACCGTTCGATGCGTATTGACTACGCGATATCATTGGTGCACACGACTTGTAAATACATCTTGAAATAACGAAGGTACGAGGTATATACTATCCGATCCTCTTTTTTTCTCGCGCAATCAAAAACTAAGCGCGGTTCGCAAACCATTTTGCAAACCGCAAATAAGGGATATGATGTGACGAAATGAACTAGCGCCCACGCCCAGAGCATTTCCTCATGTATCGGCTTCTAACGACGACACAGGAAAGTTATTCCAACTGCCTACAGGCTCCGACCAACGCGCCCCGGCGACCATCATTCTCTGCCCTCTTCACGTTCGTTTCAAGGTGGGTTGCGGTCAACTGTTGTCACCAAATGTTGATCGTAGTCAAGACTTCCAGACGACATTACGCGCCTGACGCGATTTGTTGGATTCACATTACTGGTTCTACGTAGCTTCAACTAATTCTTCTGCTGGTGCTCGCTCTTGCTATGTCGGTGACTCCTCATCCTCCGCGAAGCTCCCCTGCTACTACTCAGGGCATGCCGGCCCGTGACACGTCTCTTTCCAACTCGGACCGCTCGCTGCGTTCGATGCACTCTGCTCCGTCTCTTACATCTGCTGGGTCGACTTCACTTGCATCCACATCAGTGCTCTCCACATCGACTCTGAATCTCAACGTACACAGCATTCCATTACGCCGTCCACACCTGTACATCGTCGATGAGGGCGGAGACCAACATGACCAACAACACGATGTCAAGGAAAACCTACATGCCTTTGCACCGCCTGATATCACCATCACTACGTCTCCTGAGCGACCCCAGCTCAAACGAATGCAGTCTGAAAAGACAGTTGCGGGTTCTCTACGGCTCCCCTGCCGACCCCAGGCCAGCTTAGACTCGGATGCACACCTCTCCTGGCGAGCAAGCGAGTACGGGGTGCTGGACGCATATGAAGAGGACGAGCCAGTTGGTTCAGACGTTGAGTCCGTATCCGGATCAACGGACGAGCTTCGCCGCACGCTCTTTTACCGACCGAGCACGGACCCAATACAAGTCCGATTTCAACCGGAGGATCGGGAGCTCGAGGCCGCCTTGAGCGCGGGGTCAACGTCAAATACGAGCTTACCACAGTTGCCGGAAGCACCTGCAGACGACCTCGAAAACCGGCCGGTTCACCCAGAGCCTCAGCCCGAGTCGAAACCATCCAGTCCTCCCGCTCGTCCTGCAAGACCGCCTTCGCTAAATTTGTCCGACACGCAAGAACCCAAACCTGCTCCCAAAACGGTCGATGTTGATTCTATCCGGCGCCG
>WSTI01007921.1:0-10279 GCA_019616915.1 Ceratobasidium sp. 423
TAGAAATTAACCTAGCGACCTAAGGCTGCTGATCTGAATCGATTCTGTGGACTGTATTGTTCTGTGGAAGGGTGCACACGGCGTTCTTGATTGTTACTATGAGAGCGGCGCTTAAATCGGTCACGTGGTCTGGACAATTCGGGCTATGGGGTTGCCGGTCCCCAAACTTAGCCACGAGGGTCCTGGGTGGCAAAGCCTCGTGTTGGCTTACAAAGTCATCCGTGGATGGGCGACTAAGGTGGCTACTTTGGAAACTTCCACGACTAGAGCCACTACGTGTCTTGACTATCCTATATCACATTTACTCGCAATACTATGCCTCCCAAAGCTCGTGGAGCACCCCGCGGGGGTTCAAATCGAGGAGGCTCAAATCGAGGAGGATCAAGATCCAACCGTGGAGGACACTCGAATGCGGCGGCTAATCCCACTCCCGCAGGTAATATGCCCTAGTACCTATGCCACATTTTGCTAATTGCTGAAACAATAATCACTCGTAGGCCGAGGGAGAGGCGGGCCGAACCTGCAAAGCGCACCATGCCGGTTGTTTCAGCGTGGCAACTGTACATATGGCACGGGGTGCCGCTTTTCGCACAGTATTACTGGGATTCAGGGCAGTGATAACCCGAGGCCTTCCCTCGAGCGCCAGAACCCTCCAGCCACCCCACGCCCTATTACCAATTTTCCACCCCCTGTTGCCAATTTCCGACCTCCTGTTGTCCCGCCTCCTGCTGCCAACCCTCCGCCTCCTGTCGCCAATTTCCCTGGTCTCTCTAATGATCAATTTTCGAAGGTTGAAATGAGCCTGTCGCCGGGACAAGCGTTCAACTCCCTCAAGATCTACGTTGAAGCCTCTTTCCAATTTAGGACCCCCGAACAGGTCTATCGTTTCCTGAACATTCTATGCGCCGCTAATTCACAGAATTCATCCTGGGTACGTGAAGTTTGGACTATCCCGGTGTCTGGGCCTTACTGATCATAATTCACATACTACTCAGACCGCTAAAGATGGACAGGTAAGCGTCTTCACGGGTAATTTGTATTTCCGCACTGAAAACACGATACAGCTACATCTCCACCAACTTGTTCAGGTTCGTCGTACCCGGATAAAGAAAGCAGAGTCTGATAGTTTGTTCAGGGGAACGGGATTATACGACTCGCCGAAGCCATACGTTTCCCCAACGAAACGGATCGACCCTGGTCTTTTCAACGCGGATACGTTCCGATATTTACCGTATGTACTGGTGTAGTGGATGCTTCTAGCGTTAATATCCCCCGTTGGATTGGTAGTACATGTCTTCGGACTGGGTAGTGAAAAGTACCTTAAATAGCGATATCAAGTAGGCGGTTATATTTCAATTCCTTCATGATAGCTGTATTAATTCCGGCCCCAGCGCATTATACGGGCTTTTCCATCACAACTTTCAAACTATTCGTAACATAGTAGAGACAAATATGCGCAAATTCATGACCGCTCGTAGCTTCAACGATGGATACCAATCATTCAGCGGAAAGAGAATATTCAAAGTCTTATTTGTGGCCCTTTTCGAGTGCGTTTTATCGTTCTGCACCACATCTGCAACCTTGGTTGGACTCTGGAAGACCTTCCAGAGCTTTAAAAGCTTCAAAAGAAGGTCCCCCCCTTCCAGAGTCGCTCCAGAGTTGGAATTTGAAATTAAAATGTATTGATTACATAAGCTGAGCCGACTCTGGAGTGACTCTGGAAGGGGGGGGACCTTCTTTTGGTCTTCCAGAGTCCAACCAAGGTTGCAGATGCACAATACTTGTCCCACCAACCCTCCTCACAATTGCGTTACATTACAGGTACTTGATGCGGTTCAAAGAAGCGCCGGCTACGAATCCCGGGGTGCGTGACTTCGCCGACCAGATTGTAGAATGGTTCGATCAGTGGCTCGCGGCTCTTGTCTCAAGCCCACCATTTCAAGACGAATTCACAACTTACGATGAAGCCCAACGCGAGTTTATAATCGAGAATATTCGACGGGATAAAGAGCGAGTCCTGCGCATGACTCGGCGTGGGCAAACTGTGGTCCTGAATAACAGCAACGACAATACGCGGGCATCTTATCAACCACGTACCAAGCCGGAGCCTGGGCTTGTTGCCACTCTCGAACGAAATTTTGACTTTGATGGACCGGGAGACTTCTGCGAAACTGGACCACGTCATGATAACGACCATGCTGAGATCGAATTGATTCGTGTAGCTCCGACTCGTGATGAGCTTCTTTGCCCGGATGAACCTTACCTCCCCGCCAATTTCTTCGAAGCCCCCCATTTTCACGAGCCGGGGAGCCCTGAGCGCCTATTGGATATCCAGTTCAGACTTTTGCGCGAAGAATTGACGTCAGTATCCATTACTAGCACTATTCTAAATAGCGATGAGACTGAAATAATGCATGTGAATATTCTTTCTTTAGGTCGCCAATTCGCCTGGCGGTTAATCTGATGGTTGAAGATTTGAAGAAACTCAAGTCCGGCGTTACCGCCTTGTCGAAAATTCTTGACTCCCGTGGAGGACGCTACTCTGCTCCAGCTACGGCACAAGAATCAATCATATTCAGTGTTTTCACCGGTATCACATTTCAGCCGCTCGAACTCAGTAATCGTGGTATATCTGCCGGCATCTGGTTCGACACACCGCCTGGACGGGCCCGAAACGAGGAACCTGGGGTTCGGGCCGAATACTGGGAGCAGATTTCCAAAAGGCGACTCATGCAAGATGGTTTGGTTGCTCTCATCTGGAGAGATCACATCGGAAATGTGGATGTATATGTTGGAACTGTGGCAAGTTCGGCTCATGACTTGGTAGGACGCGCCCGGGTGGATGGGGGTGAGGCCCGGGTAATGATCCGTGTATCGTTTTTTGATGCAAAGGCCAACATCCGGATCGTACAAGCATTGCAGAGTCGGCAGGATAGCAACGATTTGCGTGTGCTGATCGAAGCTCCTGTGTTTTACGAGGGAATTCGGCCATTTTTGGAAGCGTTGAAACGGGAGCCAGAGTTATTGCCCTTTGCCCAATATTTGCGACTTCAAAGCCAAGAAGAACTCAGTCGAACGGTCATCAGCCCTCCACTGTATTCACGTACTCCCGGATTCTCCTTCGAGCTCAAGTATCTTTTCCCCCCAGAGGCGGGTGTCGAAACCCTTCGCCTGACTACGTATGACCCCGACTCCGTAGCCAATGCTAGGGCTCAACTCCTTCGTAGTCGTTTGGATCCTAGCCAAGCAGAAGCGATGGTCGATACGCTCACTCGCGAAATTGCATTGATCCAAGGGTAAGTTGTCCCCTGTTTGTAATCATATATACCCAAATTCTAATTAGTCGAGCAAACGTTCAGCCCACCTGGGACCGGAAAAGTGAGTCGATGGTATTATTGTTCAAGTTCTTCTTGGACTTATATATTTTACTAAAGAGCTACACGGGGTTAGAGCTCATCCGGATGCTCATCAAGAACGACGTATTCCCCATTTTACTGGTTGCATTTACCAACCATGCTCTCGATCATATGCTGAACGGAATACTCGATGCTAAGATCACTAATAAAGTCGTCCGGTTGGGCTCTCGCTCTGCGATGGACGAACGATTGGCGCAATATTCGCTAGATACGATTGAAAGGGAGGAAGCCAAATCCCGACTGGGGGCCTCGGGAAGATCTGCGTACCGGACAATGAAGGAGCTGGAGTCTCAAATGACGGGACTCATGAATGATATAGCTTCGCACAAAGTTCCTTCAGTTCACATCGAACAATATACTTCCACCGCTTATCCCCACCACTATGGGGAACTTTTTGCCCATCCTCCTGCCTGGATCCGCGCTATTGCCCCGAAACCGAGTGATTCTCAAGAAGGCTGGGAGCTAGCGGGGGAATCGCCGAAACACGAAGAGTCGATTTTTGATTTTTGGTTGAGGTGTGGTGACTTGAAGTTCCTGGAGGCTGAAGCGCATACAGGCTCAGCGGTCCAGGCGCCCACCCCCGTCTCAAATTTTAACGCGTTCAGCGCGTTATCAGAGTTGAGCACTGGTGAGCTAAGTCCCTGATTTACCCGATGCGATAATAACACAAATTTGACAGGTAATAGGGGTGCAGCTGCCACACGCAAAAACTTCCTTCAAAATTTCATGCGCGAGCACGGCCTTAAGAGTGTCCCGACAATTCCAACGACGTCTCGTCCGGTGGATGATTTATTGAAAAATCCACAAGTCTGGCGTATGTCTCGGGGCGAGCGAAACGAGCTCCACAGGGCTTGGAGTATCGAAGCTAGCCACTTGACAAATGACAGTCAAATCCAGACTTTTGAGGAATTCAGGCAGGCACACACCGATGCCTCTGAAGCTCACAGGGAGATCACAGAACAGGTCCGTTCGTTCATTTTACCTTCTCAATGATGACTAATCATCTGGCGATTAAAATAGCTCAAGGCTGAAATCCTATCCCGTTCGCACATTGTCGGCTGTACGACCACTGGTATGTTTTTCCAACTTGCTTGCCAGGGCGCGACGCTTACAGTCGCAAATCAGGGGCCGCAAAACTTGTTTCTTTGCTCTCTGTTAGTTAAAATACGCCAACACATCGACCAGACACCTCTAACCGCTTCTTTTAGGGAATGGTCCCGAAGGTCATGATTGTGGAAGAAGCAGGCCAAGTCCTTGAAGCGCATATACTTGCTAGTTTGGTTGAGTCCGTGGAACATGTTATGCTGATCGGGGACCCGCTGCAACTTCGGCCCAATATCAATTCCTATAGTGAGTATATATTATGTAATACAACCGAATCGGGCCCACTCACCTGAACATACCCACTAGAGTTGTCGATGGACAATCCTAGGACCGGAAAAATCTACAGATTCGACCAGAGCTTGATGGAACGACTTTCTTCTAGCGGATTCCCTATGTCTCAAATCGATGTTCAACGACGTATGCGTCCTGAAATCTCGTCATTGATCAGGTGGGATAGATCTGACTCAATATCATGACGAAATTAATCAGCATATATTCACTAGGAACACGCTGTATCCAAAGCTCCAGGATAATGATCGGGTCTTAAGCTACCCGAATGTGCGCGGGATGTACAAGAACATGTTCTTCGTTAGCCATGACCACAAGGAGGTAGGTGGAGGAGAGGACTCCGTCTCAAAGCACAACTCCTTTGAGGTACGTATACATCGAACGCATTACTTGGCCCTCAATGAAATACTCATTACTATTTTAGATTAATATGATCTACGATCTCGTCATGCATTTGCTGAAGTGAGTATTCAAATTTCTCTTTGTTATTCTCTTATAATAAGCACTATCATAAAGACAAGGGCTCTATAATACGCCCGGGAACATTGTCGTTCTAGCCGCATATCTCGGTCAGATTCCAAAGCTCCGCCAGAAACTGCAGAAGATGGTGAAGATTGTCATCGATGAGCGTGATGCCGAGCTTTTGGATCAGCATGAAATGGAACAGGAAGAAGAGACGGCTACTGTACAAGAGGTGCAAGTGTCCAAGCAGGTCATTATCCGGTAGGTTATTTCGCATGTCTTTTCCCTCTACCCACCCTTGTTCGCTTTACCGACTTGTGATATACAGGACACTCGATAACTTCCAAGGCGAGGAGGGCGAGGTCGTTATTCTCAGTCTCGTTCGCAACAGCGGAACTCCCTTTGACGGAGAAACGTCGAGCTTGGGGTATGTCAAAGGAAGAACACCGATAGGATTTTTGAAGGTGGGGTAATGCTCTGAACGTGATGAAGTTTAATTGATTGGTTTTAGTCTCTCAATCGAACAAACGTCGGGCTGTCACGCGCCAAGCATGGTCTCTACATCTTTGGGAATGCACCGGAGCTTGCGCAAGGCAGTGGGATGTGGTCGGACGTGTTGAAGGAGCTTCACTCTACCGAATGTCTTGGACCAAAACTTCCGATAGCATGTTATCGTCATCCCGACTACATAAAGTGGATAGGAAAGCCCGGGGAAATCCCAATCGTGTCGCCCAATGGTGAGTGTTCGGGAATCATGTAGTAGGCACGATCCATCTCATTTTGTAATCTTTCAGGGGGGTGTGATCAGCCGTGTGGAGAAGCTCTTTCTTGCGGTCACATATGTCCATCTCTAGTAAGGTTTAAATTTAGTGATGAAAGTCCATACTCACCATGGTCTAGTGCCATGCGGATGACCCGAACCATATCTCAACCAAGTGCCTACGGCCTTGTATCCGACTTTGCGTACTTTCGCACCCATGCGATAGGAAGTGCTGGGAATGTTCAAAAGAATTAGCCAAATGTCGGTTCCCCATAATCAATTTGGAGTTATCATGTGGGCATATACATCCTCCTACACAGTGGTATGTTTCATTGAGCGATAGGATTCTCTGGGTAGTTACTGATGCCTTGATTGTTATCAAATAGCCACGTCATTAACATCCCGGAGAATATACGGTGTCCCACTCGAATCGTCAAACAACTCCCTTGTGGTCATCAGAAGACTATGCCGTGCCACCAGGATCCTACTTTGTACAAGTGCCAGGAGCAAGTCGTCAGGCAACTGCCTTGCGGTCATCAAAAAACTTTGCCGTGCCACCAGGATCCTATTTCCTACAAGTGCTTGGAACAAGTCGTCAAGCAGCTGCATTGCGGCCATCAAAAGACAATGCCATGCCACCAGGATCCTACTTCGTACAAGTGCCTAGAGCGAGTCGTCAAGCAATTGCCTTGCGGTCATCAGAAGACTATGCTGTGCCATGAGGATCCTACTTCCTATCAGTGCCAACAACAAGTCGTTAAACAGCTCCCTTGCAGCCATGAGGCGACTATGCCATGTCATCAAGATCTCGCTTTCTACAATTGCCGAGAGCAAGTCGCCAAAGAGCTCCCAAATTGCCAACACCGCCCTATCCTTCCTTGTCCTAAAGATCCGGCAACCCATTTGTGCAAGGAAAATGTCGAGAAGCACTTACCAAGCTGTGGGCATAGCATGCGTATGAAATGTCACCAGAATCCGGCCAACGCTTCGTGTCCTGAGCCCGTGGAGAAGAGACTCTCTTGCGGCCATCTAGTAACAGCCCCCTGCCATCAAAACATATCCAAACACAAATGCCAGGTCGAGGTCGAGAAACGTTTGCCAACGTGCGGGCACACTGCTAAGGTGCCCTGCCACGAGAAACACGGTAAAGTTTCGTGTCAGGAACGCGTCATACGGGCCTTGTCATGCAATCACAGTGTCCAGCTGTTGTGTCGCGAAGATGTCAAGGCATATAAATGTCAGGAGCAAGTCCAGAAGACGTGTAGCAATTGCAGCCACCGCAAGCAACTCAAATGCCATCAACTTCAAGACGCCGCGACGCAAATATGTCAAGAACAAGTCGAAAAAGATATTCCTACTTGCGAGCACCGTGCCACCATGCCTTGCCATATGGATCCCGCAAGATACAAGTGCCAGAAGCAAGCCGAGAAGGAACTACCATTTTGCGAACATCGAGCAACGATGCCTTGCCATCAGGATTCGAAGAGTTACTCTTGCCCCAAACCATGTGGCCGTGTCTTATCATGTTGCTCCGCGACGTGTTCTGGAATATGCGGAGCTTGCCATAAATTGAATCAAGACGAAACAAGGACAGGCGGTCGCACGAAGCATGCGAAGCACATTTGTAAACGTCCTATGGCTTGTGGTCATGCCTGCAATACTCCTTGTGGCGAGGGGCATGTTTGTGCTGTGATTTGTAAGGCCGAGTGTCAACAAACATGCAGCCATTCGAAATGTCGACAGAAATGCTCGACACCATGCAAGCCATGCGAGAAGCCTTGTGTGTGGAAGTGCACGCACACAAAATGCACATCCTTCTGTGGAATGGTGAGATTAATAACCTGTGACGCATGCCAATATTTACGCATATCCACCTACATCCCAGGCATGCACGCGATTACCTTGTGATAAAAAGTGTCCTAATGTGTTGGGTTGTGGACATCCTTGCCCCTCAGGTAAGTGCTTTAGCACCCTTGACGATGAGCGGGCTAACGTGTATTATATAGTATGTGGTGAGCCGTGTGAACAACAGACCTGCAAGACATGTAGCGGAGGGACCCAAGGCTCCATTGTCAATGCGCTAAGACAAGTTCACTTGCGCTACTTTGGGAGCGGGGTTACCCTGGACTCGATGACAATCACACTACCTTGTCGACATGTCTTCAGCGTGGAGGAGTTGGACTCCGTCACCCGCATCCATGACTTTTATAAGCGAGGCAGCCGTGGTGAATGGACCAAAGCAATCATGCCCAACGCTTCGGACGTACGTAACCGGCCAGTATGCCCACGCTGCGGTGGAAGGATTGATTCGCTGCGCTACGGGCGGGTACTCAAGAATTCAAACCATTCTGCCCTTCAACATAATCTGGCTCACTCTCTTTCGGGTCGTTTAGCCAACGCAGGAATGATGTTATCGAAAGCTCGCCAGGGACTTGAAAAGGCAGTGACCGAGGCTGTTCGCTCGTTCGGATCTACAAATTTTCCTGCTCCCTCGGCGACAACTCGCCGCACCTTGCTCGAAAGGATTAACACAGCTCTAACCGCTAACGAAAGCTGTCCTACGAGCCTCGAAATCGTTGAAAACCTGAGCAAATTCCACGGGTTCCCTCCTAGGCACATCAGGGCATGGCGGAAGGCAATCAGCGAGATCTCTGAAACGTACCAGATAGCATACGGCGTGACCTTTGAAGTCGATCCCTCCCTGCAAGCCTACGAAACCTCGCTTGGGCGCTTGTATCTAGACGAGCTGAACAAGGTTAGCGGAAGCTCTGCTCGGACCACCGATCCCGCTCAACAGCGTCTTCAAGACCACGCAGCAAAGGCCGCGCATATACGCATCGGGCATCCTCGCCCCCGGGTTTGTGACCGCTTCACCGTCGAAGCGTTCTGGATTACGATTGAAATTCTTGTAATCTTGGGCCTGGCAACTAGCAAGGCGTGCGAAGAACTCCAGCAACAGAACGCAGCTGGAGTAAACGTTACCCACTGGGAGAACGTTGCCGAGTTCATCCTCCTGAGGGCTTCAAAGGACGCCGAAACAGCCTACCGTCTAGCGAATGAATCGAAGTCTCAGAACAAAGCGATCATATGTCGACGTCTCATTTTGCAGACTCAGTACGAGCATGCCGCTCACAAGTCCCGGGTTGCCATTCGAAATGGGGCGCTCTTGAATCGCGAAACTCAAGACGAGTACCTAGGCATGTGTGCTCGTAACATTGAACAGATTCAGGAACTGCAAACCAGCGTTCCCCAAGAGTATCGAGGAAGGGTGCAACGTGGTTCGATATTTGGTGCAACGGAGATGAAGGCCGAATGGGTACGGGAGAATTTTGTGCAGCCCGCACAGGGAGCGATCGAAGCCTGGAACAATCTTACTCAGGCAATCCGAATCGATATGGAAGGATGGTATAGAGAGCAAGCAAATAGTGACCAGTTAGTATTATGGCAACCCATTGTCCAGGAACACGCCGCATCGAATCGAAAGTGTGAGTCACTCGATTTGCTGGGTATTATACCAAGAAGCTGATTTGAATTGGGCTTCAGGGCACACCCAACGTTTCCATCAATGCCCAAAGGGCCATCCTTACACACGAGGAGAGGTACGTCCCGCTCCTCGTTAAGCGAATTATCGCCGAGTGGCTGACTTGTATCGGCTCTATAGTGCTCTGTCGTTCTTGGAAGCATCTGGTGCCCCGAGTGCGGAATGGCCGTGGGGAATTCAGACTGAGGGGATAGTAACGAATTGATCTAGAGTTGATGAATCACCCGATATGGTTTACACAATAGTGGAGAAATAGAGTCTACATGCTGTATCATGTCTACCTACGTCCTGGGAATAAAATGTATGCTAAGAATCCGAGGATGCATGATGAGGCCAACGATTTTGGGAGTATCCGAGAGTGCAACACAATCATATAAACATACCGGAACGCACAGGGTCGACACACGAAGCTTGGGGACACCTATACACACAAGTCACTGGTGGGCCGGAGCGTTAGTCCCGAACGAGGAATCGGTCGGTGTATGCGGAACGTCGTGCTTATGCCAGCCAGCAGCTGTATCGGCATCGGCTTCCCATGTTCATCCTTGAGTTTCTTTCAAGGCTGATTCCAACGCCCAGCTGGAGTCTGACCATAGCGTTAGACGTGCGCATATACCCTATATTGAACGCGTCAGGCGTAATCGTGCCGTGTTAGTTTTGCCTTTAAGTGTGTGACCGAGCCTCATCCGCCGCGGCCAAGAAACACAG